>VXAX01001843.1:31726-51128 GCA_013399835.1 Leptocoma aspasia
GGGTGGGGGTGGGGGGCGGCCCGCTCCGCCCAGCCGTGCGGATCAGGGTTGCATGTGACGGGCGGCCGGAACGCGCCTCTCCCGGGGCTCTGGGTCGGGTCGGGTCCCTGCTCGGTCCCTCCGGGCTCTTAAAGCCGCACCAGCCGCGGCTGTTGCGGTTGTGCCCGGCCCGCTCTGCCCGCGAGTACAGAAGAATGCTCTCAGCAGCAAATGCGTCGCTGTCGCAGCCCGCCCTTAGATCTTAGGTAGCGCATAATGTGCTAGAGCCGGGAGGGACAGCTGCACCCACCCGCGGCGCTCGGGTCTGCGCTTCCGACTCCATTGAGGGAATAACGCTTGTCAAGTACTTAAAGGAGAAACTACCCAAAGTTTTGTCGTTAAGGCATTGTTTTTCTTAAATTAACTTTTGTCGGAAGCCTTTACTAAATTTTGTAAAGTTTTGCTTAAATGCATTATTACTGCGAATACTTTAAAAATAAGGCTTTATTTACTCGGTCTGAGCAGCCTTGTCACCGGTCAGTATTTGAATATGCTACTTAAGTAGATAAGCTGTGCTGGACTACTCTTTTTGAAACAGTGTGTTGGGTTCCCTTTCCCAGGTTTACGGCTCTAAAGGATTCTGCCAGCACTTCGTGCTGCAAAGGACATTAATGCTCATGAAGCTGGTCCTTTGGTTTTTTGATTGATTTTTTTTTTGTCCTTTGAGGTTACACTTTAGCACAGTTTTTTTATTTTATTTTTTACTTGTAAAAGCAATCTAACGAATTTTGCATCTTGCAGTGTAAGGTTTTTGTGACCTGTGCAAAATGTAGTGTTTGCGAACGAGCAGTGTCTGCTTGAAAATTTTGCATCCTTGAAATTGTACTTCCCACAAGCATTACATGTCCTTATCTCTCAGTTTTTCTTTTTAGGTGAACACTTTTGAAATAATACTCGAGTCTCCCGCTAACACTCAAGTTCCTAGTTCAGTCAAAAATCCCAATACTCCCTGCTTTGTTAGACAGACATCTGCAAAATTCTTTGAGGATAAATTCTTTAGAACAAAGCTCATTTTTGTTGAAGTGTTGCTTGGAACTGGAGTACCGGGAGTGTTGTTTAGTAGAACCCAGACAAGCCAATGAGCTGTGAATAGCCAACTCCAGTGAGAAATGAGCATGGGCAGACTTTCAGGTTTAGGTTAGCAAAAGATAGGAGCTGTTGGTGCAATCAGTGTTTTTTAATGGCACTGATGGGCACATTGCTAACCTGCTGTGCTAAAGTCATCTCCAGCCATAGCTGTGTGGGTACTGAAGGCGAGTTATTTCTCTGTGGGCTGTGCTGGTCTCTTGCTTAGCGTCATGCTGGAGGTTCTCAGATTTTTCTGAGGGGCTGTGGAGTGAGCGAGGCTGAGCTGAAGAGGTGTGAGGATGCTGGCTGCATTTTGGCTTACAGGTAGTGAGAAATCCTGGCTACTGTGTAAAGGTCTTCAGGTTGTGATTACATCAAAATAAGGTTTCTTGTAATTCATGCTAAGAAACGCTTAGCATATCATAATTAAGTTGTTAAAATGTGCTTTCTGTGATTGAATAAGCTAAAGTAGAGAAGAAATGGCTGTAATGCTTTCATGTACAAAATGAAGGGCCCGCCCTTTTGTACATGCCTTCATGTACAGAAATGTTTCTGAACGAGTGAGGTTTTAATAAAACCCCAGTTCAGTCTTTAAATGTGAATTCTTATTTTCCCCCCACTTGTACGTTTATCTTCCTTGCTTGATAAGAACCTTCTTGAAGTGTGAGGCATAACTGTAGGGACTGCACTTGTTTTCTTGTGGTCAATTAAAACAACAAAACCAAACAAATGTTCCCCAAACTTCCTTCAGTGTTATTTTTAACATGGTTTAATTTAACTGCCTGACACAGATAATACATTGGTTAGAAGGAGTAGCAACATAAGCAAGTGGAATGACTTTGGTGCAGAGTTTTTATGTATGCATTACTTGGCTTCCTGTGCACCTGAGCTAAACAAGTTCCATTCCTGCATGAAACAAAGTTTTCAGCAGCAAAACCAGTATTGGTGTATAATCACTGTGGAGTTCATTATTGTCGTTTTAGATATTGTTGTTTTGCCAGAAATTTTCTGTTCTTCTCAATTAAGCTGTTCCTAAGCATGTTTTGAGTTAACTAGACTGAATTTATAATCAATTGGATGGAGTTATACTTAGATAGTCTGTAGGTGGCAACCTCTGTTAGAGGCATGGTATAAGATAAAGAGAATAGTAACATCATGGCTGTTTAACCAGTGATTGTCAGATTAAGGCTGTGATCAGATATCTCTTTTCAAGATGCCATACACTGTCAGGACCACACCTCTGTTAATTTTTTTGTTTTCCAGAAAAATAACTAACTGAGCCATTTAAGTTATGAAACACTGGAAGCACCTGTAGTTTAAATTTCGTACTTGTCATAGGAGAGCTTAAAAAAGGGGATAGTGACTTTGTAAATTACTCTCAAGATGCAGGCATTTTGGATGAAAGATAGTGAACAGCTAAAAACATGCTTTTTATCATAAAGCATTTACAGTCTTCAGAAAAGCATTGTTTGCAACAACAGTGTGAAACTTGAAACAAGACCCTTCCTGGTGTGCAGTCAGGAGATGGTGAGGGTAGGCAACATCCTGGGCAGGAGTGAGAGTTCTCCTTGCCTATGTAAAATTGTCCTCAATGTCTATTTATTACTTCTGCTCATTTGGTAAGCATGGTTTTGTGTACACTCTTCTAAATCCATCCATTTCTGCATGTTTTAAAAACAAATACATATCCCACATGTACTTATGTACATAATTTTTCACTTATAATCCACCCTTGAAGTCTTTCCAACCAGTCTCCCTCTTTTCTAGATATTTTAATATTTCATGCAGATGGGAAGCTGCTGAGTGTATGCGGGTGCTCCTCTGCATGGCCTGGTCTGTCATAGCTGAGTCACATGGACACACTGCATGCAAACAGAGATAGCACTCCTCTTTAACATGCTTTTAATATTTTTTAGAGCAGAATAAAAATGTTAAAGTAATCGTTGTGTGTTTTACTTACTAGATAAAATTCAGTTAAAAATATTTTTCTTGCTAGCAACAACTAACTGATGTTGCCTAGAGGGAGAGCTAAACAGTCTTTTTCAGCTATGACTTTCACCCACGTATCTCTGCTGAGCTCAGAGGGAAGATTCAGTGTTATAAGAGATGCAGTTTTGCTTATTGATGATTTTTGTGGAAGAAAAGTCAATTTAATCTCAGATTTCAGGCCAAGCTTGCCAAGCCATTAGGGGATGTATTGCTGTATCTGTGCAAAGAAATACATGTCTTCTGGATGCTCTTGATACCTGAATATTTTGGCAGCTGTGTCACTTCAGAATTTTCTACAGTATACTTCTTTAGGAAAATATTTTAAATTAAGTTTGTGTGACAGGAAGTAGCTAAAATTTGACCACCCAAACTGAACATGCATTGCATTTGACTTTAGTTCTTTATGAAGATACTAATTCTTAAGCAAAAATAAACAATACAGCTAGTGAATTACCAAGCTGAGTATTAATTTAAATTGCCTAAAAGCCTACTTTAAAAAGTCTTTGAGCTGTGATGCTGTGCAGTAATCTGATTCTTAGGGGTTAGGTATTGCTCCCCACACTGGTATATGCTTGTGGTGAAGGCTGATATCTTTTCATGCTCCAAGTCTTGCCTGTCAGAACTTTGAGTCCCTGTACTCCAGAGGAGGTGTTTCTACCTGGGCACAGCATGGCTTGTCAACCTTTTGTTCACTTACAGGCAACACTGAAAAAAGTGTTAAACTTTTGGGTATGTGGCACATGGAAGCTACTCTGGGTTAACAAAAAACTGTCCTTGAGTGTCACCATAAGCCCTTGTAATTCAGAAGGTCTTAGTAATTGCTTCAAGTAAATTTTCTGTGTTTATGTGTTGCTGTAGCCTCTCAATTCATTGTGGTTTGTTTTTTTTTTCTTTGTATAGACAAGACAGTATATATGTAATTAACTTATTTTATAAGGCAGTAGAAAGGTGAACACAAAAATGCCCTCCTTTATATCTTTATTGTGTGTCTCAGCTTGTGGGATTTTGAGAAGAGGGGTTGAGAATGCTACTGTAGCCAAAGCATTTTTGGTGTAATTAAACCCCCTCTGCCCTGCACTGTTTCAAATTTGAGATCTTGCCGAGGCTGTCTAGACCTGTAGCTGAGTTTTGCCTTCTGTGATGTTCATAACCTACAGAAAATTGTTGTTCATTAGTGTTTTGATGGTTAATACCTGTAAGGATAGGTAAGCACTACTGTAGCTTGAGGTAGCATTTTTTTTCTTCTGTAATTAGGGTATAGTTGCTGTTAAGTAAACGGAATTGGTTAGAAAGTAATGTCTCTTTGTCAAGTAACAGAATGTGTGTGTGTATATATATGCCATGTAGCTATGGAAAACTTCCTTTATTTTCCACACTAATGGCTTAAAGAAGTGGCATCTGACAGAAACAGTGTGCGGCTGCTTTACATGTCTCTAAAATTGCCCTTCAAGATAAGACAGCTTTAGTAAAATCATTACAGTCTGAAGAAAAATGATTTGGGTTTTTTCTTCCCTTGCTCTAGCTTGCAAATCTTCATAGGTTATCTTCCAACCAGTTCATGAGCTGTAGTCTGGAAGGGTAGGGTGTTCAAGGGACTGTTAGAGGTGTGCTTATGCTTGGAGACTCGTTTTGCAGTGTAGTAAATAGCTTGAGGCCTCAGCATTTTTTAAAAAACCTGTTCTTGAATCATCTTCATACCTGTATTGCAGTACTTAATTGCATTGCTCCAACCATGCTGCATTGTCTGCCTGGTTATCATTTCGCTGCTGCTCATCAACTTCTGCCCTGTCATTGAAAGCCTGAGGCTTGTTTCATTTCTGAACCAAACAGCTGATCATCCTTATGTTCTCCGCTGGGTAGTTGAATTGTCTCTTGTCAGCCTTTTTATTTGAAAGCACTGAATATCAGCTGGCTGGCTAATTGGGAAATTGAAACAGTCTTTAATGAATTGGGCAAAGCCCACTGGAATTGTCTGAGAAGAGAGTTGTGCATTTTTCAGCGCACAGATTTGGAATCAGTTTGTTAATTCTGAAAGCAAGTACTTTTATTAATATAAAGAACTGAAGATGCTGCAGTCATGCCTTCCTTTTAAACCAATAAGGTATATATTATTGAAATAGTAGCTGTGATTTGTACAGCTCCTGTTTGAGAGAAACTGAAAGCATGGAAACTGTTGCGTTGCAGCTTCAAATGACAATGTCCATCAAAGTGCAATTTTTCTCTTTCTGTCCTTGAGTTCTGACAGCGTCGTGAGAGAGCTCGTGGCTAGTCTTGTGCAGCATGTTGGGTTTGAAGGAAGACATGGCCACAAGCCAAGCAAGTGGAAATAAGTATTAACAAGAAACAAGTGTTAACATTTTTATACTTAAGCTACTCTGCAGGGTTATGCGTTCAGTACATTTTAAGCGATTGTTTTAAAAGTAGCGGAGTGGGAAATGGAAATAGCACTAGATCTTCTGAGTCTTTGCTGAAGGATGTTACTGCCGTGTCCCCATACATTCTAGCTGCTATGGTAACCAGTTAATGACAATCAGTAGATGGAGTTTAGACATTGTTATGTACATGAAGTACATTTTTAAAAAGTTATGTAAATTCTTCCATGTACATTTTCCACAGTATTAAGGGTTGTACTTTCTTTTGAAACTTAGGTCAGCTGCATCCAAAAGTATTAAATAAAACTTGATACAGGTGATATTGCAGCATGTATACAAATTAGTTTAGATAAATCATGCATTGTCCTACAAACTAGTTATTTCTGGCTTATTGTAATATAGCTCCTGAATTTTTTCCAGCAGCATAATAAAATGGCTAATCAGGTGAATGGTAATGCGGTACAGTTAAAAGAAGAGGAAGAACCAATGGATACTTCCAGTGTAACTCACACAGAACACTACAAGACACTGATAGAGGCAGGCCTCCCACAGAAGGTGGCAGAGAGACTTGATGAAATATTTCAGACAGGTATAATATGCATTTCTTGTTTCTGATTGGTTATGAAAGTGAGGGCATACCATTTTCAAATTTTTATAGATTAAGATTTTAAAATTCATTGTTTTTGATCTGTGTAGCTCTGAATGTTTTGCTACTTTGATTTCCCTAAAGGCAAATTGGGTTTGACATTGACTAATTACTTGACACGTCCTTGGAGTTGTATGTGATATCTTAGTTGCTTTAGGGCACAGAGCACTAGTTTCTTAGACATCAAATGAAGATGTATGTTTCCACATACTAAACTGTACATTTTTTTTTTCTTCAATCCGAATCATCATTTTGCTTTTACGTTTCTACTGTCACTGTCACAGTGATTCTAAAACACTCAAAGGCTGGATAGGTGTCTTAGTGAGGGAAGCAGCTAGCTTGTCTTGCCTGGGACTACATTTGAATTGAGTCTGCCTGTGGATTTTTTGTTCTCTCTAGTTCTGAGTGGACAGTTTAATCCATGTTGGTTATTACACTGAAATGTTCAGCCTGACACTAACAAAGTTGAGAACTAAGCTATCTGGCAACTCGAGTAATACCTTGCTGGTAGCAAGTGGTCTCTGCAACTTCTAAACAGGTTTCTTTATATACAGAGGTTTTCCTATTTTGTTTTTATAACCACCCTATTTTATCTTATAGACAGAGGCTTTCTTTTCCTTTTTAGAGTGTGTTCTGTGAACAGATTTACAAGAAGCAGTAGAACTGCTCTGTGTGCTTATCTTGAATGCCTGGGTGGCAAAATGACAGCTTTTGTTGAAAAGAGTTAAAATTACACTGATCAAGTGAAGGCAGTTCAAAACCAATACCTTATCAATCCTCAGTGTGAAACTGGCTCATGTGGGTGATGTCTTTTGGAAGTCATTCACAGTGAGCTTTCTTCAAGCCTTTACCAGCTTTCATTGGCTATAGAGATGCACTTTCCAACTGTGGGTCATGATGACATGCACTTGATGGTCTGAGAGAAGGTGTAAATAAATACCTGGGCAGAGGAACTCGTGGGGTTCTGACATGTTGGTTCACTGCAGTTAGGTTGTGTTGTGAGGAGTTCTTAAGGAGTTTAAAAGCTTTTCAGCCCAGAACCTGACTACTAAGTATAATTCCACTGCATGAGTAACCTGAAAACATTTATTTACACTTCATTAATGCCACTGAAGATGTTTGCATTGTGGAGGGGTTTGTCAGTGAAGTAAACTACTTTTGACACTTGAGCCAAATTTGGGGTTGAAGTTAGCGATTTTTTTATCTGCTGAAGTCTTCTATGAAAGATACAGGTGCCTTCCAATATGCAGGATCACTTCTGAAATGTAGTCCTTGGGCTTGGCACTACTGTGCATTTTGCAAATCAACTAGCAGTGAAATAATCTGTGTATTTTGGAGAACAAGCTGTTGTGAAGTGTGTGGAGTTTTTTAGTATTTGTTCTAAATTTGGTTGTATGATTTTAAAAGTGTAAATCTCAGTCTGTATGTCTGACTCCACAACTGATGCAAGTGCATTACAAAAGGGAAAAAGAAACCTTGTAAAGATCCTTAAAAAGAAAATGCTTCAGAACTGGTCCAGTGTTTCTTGGGGGAGTCTGTACCTGTAAAATTAACATTAGCTTTTTTGGGTACATAGCAGGGCTCAAAAGAATACCTTTTTGAATTCCGGCACTTGGAACTGCATAGAGCAACAAAATGAGTTTAAAAAACCCCAAACACTGTTTAAGATACACATGAAGTCCACTGACTCCTGCTTTTTTGAAGCTGGAGGAAAGAGTGAACAAATAATTTTTGCTTCCTAATATTTTGTGGGGTAGAGCTTCCTAGATATTTGATCATCAGTTGGGTAGCTCCTTTTTCCCATACAATAGGATACTTGTAATGTTCACCTGTCAGTTTAGTCTAGAAAAGCTCAACTCCAGAGAAGGAAGTGTGGAACTTAAAATGAGGGATAAACAAACAAAATTCAAATTATTAAAAGTAAGCCAGAGTTCATTGTTTCAGACCCTGGTGTGTAATACTGCTTTTATGCAGATTGCATTCCTGAATGCTAGAAAACTTACACATGGGATATAATCTTGCACGTCAGTTAGTTTTTAGGTATATACATTTTAATTTAACTTTTTCATTGTACTCATATTCTTTCATATTCTTGTGTAGGAATATATAATTAAATGTATAATTCTGTTGCTATGGAATGTAACTTTTTGGCTTTAAAAGCAAACTGCATAGTTCTTAGTTTGTATGAAATTCAATAGAAATCTGTAACTTCTTTATCTTTAACTTTTAGGGTTGGTAGCTTATGTCGATCTTGATGAAAGAGCAATTGATGCTCTTAGGGAATTTAATGAAGAAGGAGCCCTCTCTGTATTACAGCAATTTAAAGAAAGTGACCTGTCGCATGTACAGGTAAGGTGAGAGCCCCAGGAGTGTGAGCATATAAGTATAAATAGTGTTCTAGCACTACTGGCAGGAGAGTTGTGACTCAGAAATTCACTGATGTTGCTGTATTATGTTTCAAACCCAAATAACAAGTCTGTTAAAAATTGCCTTAAATGTGTAGGTATTTGAGCACAAAGCAAAAGCTCCCACGTAATAAAAATATGTGTGCAATTGAGAAAATAGATTAAAATGCTGTTTGGAATCTGGTGACTTTTTCAATCTGACAAGTTTGTTGAATTAATTATTGTATTTTCCTGAAGCATTCTTTTGACATTTGATTTATTGCATTGACTTGAAGTAGTGACTTCATGGTATGGAGTATAAGAGTCAGTGGATTCCCAGGGCTTGTCATACACAAAATTGAATTATTTTGTAAATTGTATCTACAGAACAAAAGTGCATTTTTATGTGGAGTTATGAAGACCTACAGGCAAAGAGAGAAACAAGGCAGCAAAGTACAGGAATCAACGAAGGGACCAGATGAAGCAAAGATTAAGGTAACACTTAGAGATACTGGTTGTTCTGTACTGGCTGATGTGTTACTTGTACACAGACTGAATATGAACTCAAAAAGCATCAATACCACCTGGATAAGTATATTCACACTTGGCTTTAAAGAAGTGTATGCATGATTCTGTAGAGATTTTATAGAGAAGGTTTGTTGGAAATGCAGCTCTTTATGATGGCACAGTTACCGAAATTTAAACTCTATAAAAACATTAATATCTGTTTAAGAATTGTCTCAGTTGTCTGTTCTGCACTGCTCAGGGTGCTACATATAAAATGGAAAATAAGGGAAAAGGCAAACAAATTCTTTCCAGCAGCCTTGTAATATAAAACAAATGTTGCTGTTTCTGATAGCTTTTTAAACCCACAAAACAACAGGGTTTTTGTAGGTTCTGTCTCTTCATATATACCGTATCAAGTGTGGCAAGGAGCAGATAAAGAATTGCTTATCTTGGAATGGTTTTTTTTGTTCTATATGTTTTAACCCACTGCCCTCTTTCCTGTAAGCAGTCTGACTTCTTTTTTTTCCCCCAGGCTTTGCTAGAGCGGACTGGTTACACTTTGGATGTAACTACAGGACAGAGGAAATATGGGGGTCCTCCTCCAGATACTGTATATTCTGGTGTTCAGCCTGGCATTGGAACAGAGGTTGGTATATAGAGACTAATCTGATAATTGCTTTGGATACTTCTGCAAACTCATAAATAGGAAATACTTGAAAATAAACTATATTACAAGTTTAATGTATTGTAGAGGAAAATAATCTTCCATGTGTGTCTTAATCAGTCTTTCTTACTCCTCAGTATTCTGCAAAAGACAGGAAGATAGGTTAAAGTGGAGAAAAAAGAGGTGGAATGTACTAAGAAAGGCTATGCAAAATTTCTTAAAATTAAATCATCAGACTTCATGTTTCACCCTACAGTTTATAGTCCATCGCTTGAAAAGTGACCATGGATGCATGAGTAGGTAAACATGTGACTTCGAGGTATTTGATGCTGTTTACAAGAAATGGAATTTAAGCAACGTTAGCTTGTAATGTGCCAAAAATGAAAAAGACTTGAGTGTTGTGTGAAGGTATTCACATAAAAGTTTTGAAGAAGACACCTGAGATTAGTAATAATTAAGGATTTGTTTATTTGCTTTTCTTTCAATCTATAGGAAAAAATCCTTGGTGATTGCATGGACTGATAATGAAACTAGCACAGTTATTACACTGGAAAGAGGCCATGTAGCTTCAGGTTTTTGGTGGTTTTGTTTGTTTGTTTTTGTTTGTTTGTTTTTGGGGTTTTTCCCATTTTGTTTCTGCATTTAGAAAGGTGACTTAGAGGTTGTTTATCAGCTTAGTGATATTGCCATGGTGATTATGTGGTGTATAAAGTGTTATTTAATTGCACCATGTCTCACTGACATAAAGAAGTATCTCTTTACTGGGAGGGTGGTCAGACATTGAACAGGCTTCCTAGAGGGCTGGTGGGTGCCCCAGGTTTGTCAGAGTTTAGGAGCATTTGGACAGTGCCTTTAATAATTTACCTTTTTGTCAGCCCTGAAGTGGACAGGCCATTGTAGGTCCCTTCCTACAGTGAACTTCTCTCATGACTGAAAGTACTTGACTGCTGCTCTTAAGTATGTTGTCCAGTGGTGGTTTGGCTCTTCAGGAGTTCACAGGAAAGCAATAAATGTAGCTGCACTTTCATACTATGAAGAATATGTTTTTATATTTTTAAGTTTCCTGAAGCTAGAACAAGTAACTTGTGGAAACTCCCTTAATAGAAATACTTCTGCCTTGAATCAGCATTAGAAGCTATAGAAAACCCCAGCCAGGTAGTTCTAGAAATGATACCTCTACCAAATGAATGTATTGCTAGCATTTTGTGGGATTTAAAGACTGATTACTGACTTAGACATGCTGTTTGGTTTGACAGCCTGAGATACTGAACATGTTGCTGAAACTGGTGTATGTTCTATGAAATGTGGACTTTAGCTCCTGCTGTTGAGCTCTGAGGCATAGCAATCAATTTAAACAGGATCCTAGGATTTGGTGGTAGGCAGAGCATATATGCACATAAGTGATGAGATGATTGTGGGCACTTTCTGCCCCAATGAGGTAGGTGGGGTTTTGTTTTTTGGTGGTGTTTTTTGTTTCCTTTTTTTCTTAAGCTTTTGAGAACCACTTCTTGTTTGTTTCCAACACTTCTGGTTATATAGTAGTGTATATGCTCCTTTCCAATGTTAGGGATAAAAGCATTTTAAGAAATATTCGTTTGGATTGTGACAGTGCATTTTTTCTGTCTGAAATTTATTTAAATAATACTGAAGCTCTTGTAGCTTGTGTCAGCTCAGCTACGTTGATGCAGAACTCTCACTCATGACAATAATGGCAAACATTTGGTTCTTGAGGATACTCAAGTACTGGTACTGATTTGAAGATGTGTGCTTGATGCCTTTGGTTTTAGGTTTTATATTTTTCAGATTCTGAACTGCTTTAGTGTGTGGGTCTGAGCTTCATATTGCGGGATGGTGAGCTCTCTTCACAGAGTAGGGAGACAAAACAATTCCTTCTCTAGCTGGGGACCAAGGACAAATGATCTAAATTTCAGACCCAAGAGCATAAACAATGTGGACTGAAGAGAGAAAAACAAGAAGGATGGGACTTGATACCCTAAAGCTGGAATTGGACAATGAACTCCAATCTGCAAATGGAGCAGAACTGATAAAAGTGCCAGAGCCTGTGCCCGGTGTCCATTTTGGGACCATTTTGGTTCATCTTGGGTGCAGCCCTGGCTGGGCTCTTGTGCTGCCCAAGGTGGATCCATTGAGGAAATCCTTTTAATAAATCCCTGCTTTATTCTGGAACTCTGTCCAGCCTCTGTTCTAGGGCAGCCTTCTCAGGGCATCATACTAGGTAGACTTCTTTCCCTCTAAGGTGCATCAGGTCTTTCTACTGCTAATTGAGGTTTTGTCTTTAAAAGCTGCAAATGAGTTAGAATTAAGTGTTCTAGAAGTAATGACAATGTAAATATCTATCTAGAGGAATACCTTAGGCTTTCTAGGGACATGGTGGGGAAAACCTTTTGGCTCTGCAATAAACTTTCACTTAGTGTGATTAATCAGTTCCTTTCTTTTCTCCCCAATAAGTAATGTTCAGTCAACAGTCACACTGAACTGAGAGAGGCTAAGCTTTTAACAAATGTTCTGGAAACTGAATTTCAGGAATATCTGTATAACATGAAATGTCTAGAAGTTTACCTTGCTCCATATTTTTCAAGGTAGTCATATTCTCCTCATGAGTTTGTTACATTGGTGCTTACATGGGCATGCTGAGTGTCTTTAGTTCTGGAATTCTGCTATGCCTTCAGTGTGAGATACAATTATGACAAGGCCTTACTGAGAAGGAAAATGTTGACTCATGACTTTTTTTTCTACAAGAAATGTTTAAAGTTAAAATAAATGTATTTTGATCTTAATGGGTGTTTGGAATGTTTTGTTTGTATTAACAAGGAAGAGGTTTTAAGAATTTGGAGGAGAGCTGCAGTGATTAAACAAGTGGGGGGATCTTTCTAGGGAGACCTCAGCTAAAGGTTTAACTCCTTGAACAAACTTAGAGTTAATTGTATGGAACAAAACCACAAGAACTCACAGTTTTGCTTAAGTAAATATTAAACATTCAGTTGGTGGAAGCTGAAACAAATGCAGACAAGAAACAAGACTACAGTATATATTAAAAGTGGAAAATGTGCATCAAGCAACTAATAGGAAATTATTATTAAATTATTTTTCCATCTCTGCAGCTTTCCAAGGGAGGTTAATTTACAGAGTGATTTGAAAATACTGCAGCAGTAAGGAAGTTCTTGGCCTGCTTTAACATATGATAGCCAACTAGATAGTCTGTAAGGTCTTAGTTCTTAACTGCCAAAATTTAAACCAGGTAAGAACCATTTATCACTTCAGCAGGGGAAATTCACAGCCTCTTCAATATAAATAACAAACCCAGGTTTTCTGTTTGTAAAACCTCATACAAATTGCAGGAGGATTAGAACACTTAAGACATACATAACATCAGCTGCTGTGAAGGCTTCACTGTTGATTGCAATGTTTCTGCTCTGCTGTTTTATCTGCATTGTTCTTCCTTTCTCAGGAATTTTCAGGTGTTAAAAAAGAAGCTTGTATTTCTGAAAAAGCTTTTTTTCAAGTGTCCTCTTCCTTTTTAGGTTTTTGTTGGTAAAATTCCCCGAGACCTTTATGAAGATGAATTGGTACCACTCTTTGAGAAAGCGGGTCCAATTTGGGATCTGCGTCTCATGATGGATCCTCTTTCTGGTCAAAACAGAGGTTACGCTTTCATTACCTTTTGTAGTAAAGATGCAGCACAAGAAGCAGTCAAACTGGTGAGTTAACTACTTCCAGACAGGTCAAGACAAAGTAAATAGCAAACATGTTGGTAATTTCTTAAGTAATGAAGTCTTTAAAGCATCCATTGACAGACTGAAAATTTTACATTCTCAAAAATTGCCTCCTGATTTCATTAGTAAGTACAGATACTTATCACTTACAAGATTGTTATCTGCTGTACCTTACTGTGGCCAGTCAGAGTATTTAGGTGATTATTAGGAGCCTACTTCATTCCAGCTAGAAAATACATTTTTTAAGCTTCAGTGTATTTTAAGTTTCATCACCCTTTCTACTGTAAAGAGCTAATTGGAGATGCCTTGTTTAGCTGCTGCTGCCATGGAGGAGGTCTCTGAGTTAGTTCCTTTGGTTGTTTCCAGTGGCCTTCTGTTCCTTCCAGTCATGCAGTCTGCTCACTGCTTGGAAGCTGACATGTGTGCACCTAGACAATTTGGGAAAGGACACAGAGCAATAGGGAGTTAGAGAGAGAGAGCAGTCTGATCGGGGCCTTGTCTCTGCCTGAGAGGAAGAAGTAGAATTAGGCAGATGTTGGATATGGCTGTGAAATACTCTGTATACTTTGAACCAAAACAGGTAAAATGCCTAATCTCCATTGCCTTAGTGGAATTCAGCTCATCCTGAATGAAGGATGAAGAAGAGGGGTGGAATCTGAGCACCTTAGTTAAGCTGGTGGGGGCAGGGAAACCTGAAACCTGGAGAAACTTCAAAGCAGTTAAAACCATGTGGGCCTTCTTCTTGTGTCGGCAAGGCACCAGTGGGAATGGGATTGATTCTAAGCAAAATGGCTTTGCATAAGATACAATGTGAAAAGCAGATTCAGGTTAATAAGTTCATGGCACCAGAACAAAAAGTTTTACTGTGCTGGGAATCACTTTAGTATGTGAAGCAAAATTCTGAAATGCTTTTGTCTTCCTTGAAGTGATCTGGTTTGATAGTCTGTGGTACCTTTAACATTTTTCTAGAACATGAAGAAGGTTCCTGAAGCTATTGCTACCATGTTTAGGGCTTATGTCTCAGCTAGAGTTAGAATGACTAAAAACCTGCTTTTAAAGAATTGCATGAGATTTTCAGAAGCTGGCTGATGATGAAACATCCATCTTCTTCTCTGTGTTTGAAAACCTGACTACAACAAAGACTATGTCTATCTTGAATTTTTTTTTTAAGGCAAAATTCTTGTACCTTTAAAGGCCTATTGGGAATCTTTGCTTTCAGAGTAATCCAACTGTGGGTACAGGCATGAAGCAGTGGACTAGATTTTTTTAAATGGAAGTTTTAAATCTTGACGGTAACAGTGTCAAAAAAATGCCTGCTGTTGGGGGTGGGGTAGAAGCCAGGTCACAGACTGATTTAGGCTCTTGATAGTCTTGGCAAACCTTCCCAGTGTTCAAAGTTATCTGAGGAAAGAGGAAGAACTCCCAGTATCTTTAATGCCTTGTATTTGCTTACTGATATCAGCAGCAGCACTTGACTGACAGCAGGAGAAGCAGTAGCCAGTTGCTAGAAATATCTTTCAAGTCTGAGATAAACAGTAGGTGAATAAATTTATGCAGTGCAATTTGCATATGGTCCCATGTTGTTCCTGTTACTGAAGTTTTTTTGTAGCTTTTAATTCAACAGGACTTCTGAAGCTTGTGGAAATCATAAGCTTGGCACTGTTCTTCCCAGTGAATGCCAACACAAAAACAGCTGTTCTAGGAATTGTCTTGCAATGCCAATTCAATAAGCTATGTATAAAAGTAGTAGATCATGAAGAAAATACCTGATTTTATGATTTGGGGATATTTTTATGCATAGTATTGTGGATAAAGCAAATCAATGGCTTTGTTTTTTTCAGTGTGACAACTATGAAATCCGTCCTGGAAAGCACCTTGGAGTGTGCATCTCTGTTGCAAACAACAGATTATTTGTTGGGTCAATTCCAAAGAACAAAACTAAGGAAAACATATTGGAAGAGTTTGGTAAAGTCACAGGTAAGACTTAATGAGTCCCAGAATACCATTTAGTCTCTGTTTCGTAGGTCTAGTTGTTTGACAGATGTGTTCAGGTATCATTTAAACTATTTTAAAGTTGTATTCCGATTTTGATTTTGTTTGAAATTTTATATATGTACTCTATCTTAAGGTGGAGTGTAAAGGGACTCGTGTTTGTTTTAGTGATTGTTAAATGAATGATCATGTAACTTTACAGTTAGAGATGGAAACAGTTCAAATGAACTCAGAAAAACCAGCACACATGAACTCAGAAAAAAATGAAGGTCCCAATTCTGTTACCTATTTTAGATTTCTGTTGAAGGCTCTGTATTTGTTTCTGGATCTACAGGAGGTTCTGCTGTCAACATGGAGAAGTTTTTTGGGGAGTCTGAAGCAAGTGTATTCCTGAGCAGTGAAGGGGAGGAGGGAATACTAAATTGGTTTAGAGGGAATATTACTAGAGAAATAGTTAATAAGAGACTAATTTTTTGTCCCAGTTTTTCAGCATTCTCCAGTATGTGCAGGAAGTAGGAAGAAGTGAAGTCAGCTCATCTCACTGAAAGGGTGCTTCTGCCTTAGATAAGAGATTGAGTCACTTGCGCTTGTTCCTGTAGGAGAGCTTTAACCTCCTGCTTCTTTTTTAGGATTGCTATTTATAAGTACTTCAGGGAAGTGGTGAAAACAGAAGGTGAATATTCATTTAGTTCTCTCTCCTCTTTTTGGAGAGATGTGGAAGATGTTCCTTCTAGGTTCTGCAGGAGGTAGGGGAGTGGTCACGTGTCAGTGCTGGCTGCCTTTCAAAGATGTAAAAATGATTTAAAAAGTATAGAAAACTTAAACTGTGTGAGTTGCTGATGTTGATGTTTTACAGAGCCTATTCTGTAGAATTTCAATTGCTAGGTGACATGTTTCTGGGTGAATTGGATGGATATCTACTATTTGTTGTGCTTTTCTTGTGCTCCCAGCCCCTTTCAGATGTAAAATTCAAATTCACTACAAAACACAAGTGAAGGCATCTTAGGGTAGAATAAATTTTTTCTTTCCTTTTGAAGCTCAGTACTAAAGATCTGTTTTTCAGAGGGTTTGGTGGATGTAATTTTATATCATCAACCTGATGATAAGAAGAAGAATCGAGGATTCTGCTTCTTGGAATATGAGGATCACAAGTCAGCAGCACAAGCTCGGCGACGCCTGATGAGTGGGAAAGTAAAAGTCTGGGGGAATGTTGTTACAGTGGAATGGGCAGATCCAGTAGAGGAACCTGATCCAGAAGTCATGGCAAAGGTCAGTAAAGACTTCACTGGATGCTCTTGTGCTTTGGGAGGAATTTCTTTATGCCGTAGTGACAAAGATTTGTTCCAGCTGAGCAAGGCTAGTTTTGAGGCACAAAAGGCAATTAGAGGGTATTTTCACAGTGAGCCGTGCAAATGGCATGCTCTGAGCACTGTGGATGAGTTGCTGTTGGAAGATGTTGGAAACATGCCGTTACTAACTACTGTTAACATCTAAACTAGTCCTGTGCAGGGTTATCCTGCTGGATTGACACTCTGCATTTTCTGCTTTAGCTGTAATCAATACCAGGTAGGTATTGCATAAAACTATTTTCCAGAGGGAGATGAAGGTGAAGTTCAGCGTGGGGAATGATGTGTACTTTAGCCCAGTGTTTTGGGGTAACTCTTTGCTGTCCTTGAGGTCTAGAGCTAAAATTTTGCTGGGATTTGTAGCATCCCAGAAGGAGAAAATCAAAGTTGGCTATTCTTCTGGTTATGAAAGGGAACTGTGGAAGGAGAGAAGTTGTAGAAACTTCATACAGGTAACTACAAAGCACTTTTTTTTTTTCAAACAGATACAGAATTGGTAAAGTTACCCAAATTTCTTAATGCAACAGAAAAGGGAATAATATCTTACTAGTTGTTAGTTTCCTCTGACGTTTGACTTTTAAAGATTACAGTTTTGTTCTCATTTTTTCACCAGGTAAAAGTTCTATTTGTAAGAAACTTGGCCACTACTGTGACAGAAGAAATTCTTGAGAAATCTTTTTCTGAATTTGGAAAGCTGGAAAGAGTAAAGAAGTTGAAGGATTATGCATTTGTTCATTTTGAGGACAGAGGTGCAGCAGTGAAGGTAGGTTGATTATTCTTTCCTAGCTAAGTTGGTGAGAGCACTTTATTTTGTACGAATGGTTTTAAGAAATTTCTTTACAGTAAATACCTCGATAAGACAAACCATAGAGCCCATTTAATAAGGTTCCCATTGTGAGAATTTTATTATTGTGAGAATGCTAATAATTTTGTTCCTATGATTTCAGTAGCTAGGAGGCTGTGAAACTTGAAAGGACAAAACTGTAGCAAGTTAACAAGTAGACTGGAAAAGAGGTGTAGAGCAATGCAGGAGAGTCTAGAGAAGAGGAAAAAATAAAAAGATCAACCTAGAAAATTTTTCTGAGGAAACACTGGCAGAAGGTATCAGTTGTCTCTCAAAGACCCCTATTTAAAGGCTGTGTGTAGTTTTGGAGTGACAGAAGTGTCAAATAGAAAGTGGGAGGTAATTAAACAATGCTTTGTGAAGGAGAGGAGAATGGTGTTGGCAAGTCTTAAAGCATTACCTGTTTTTAACTCTGAATGTGCCCGAGGTTTCTTCTCAATGACTTGTTAAATACTGAAGATAATTATTGTAAGCTTCAGAGTTCTCTTCCTTGTGTCCATGAGCTGTTGAGAAGGTCATTAATATCTGCTGTCTGTGCTTCAGTATATTGAATTCTGTAGAAATTACTCAATCTGTTGTTTGTATCTATGGTTCATGGGGGGAAGAAGGACAGTAGGAAGTGTTTTTTGCATTTGGGGTCTTGAAGCAGATATATTGTATGTGGTGCATGTGGCTACATGGACAGTTCAAAGGCTCCGTACTTGATGTTCTTATTAATTATTTTGTAGCCATTTAATTGCTTAGGGTTTTACTACACACAAGATTAGGTTTTAGAATACTCTTGAGTATGGCTTTAGGAGGAATTTCACTGGTGTTTAACGAGGTTGAGGTTGGTTTGGATAGGTTTAGACCATGTCTAAGGGAGGACAAGAAATTGTTGAAACAAGGGGTAAGTCAGCAACACCTCTGGATGTGGTTTTCTGTAGTGTGTCTGTAAACACTCTCCACTCCCTTCCCAGGATAATTACCTGCTAAATGCTCTGTTAGATTTCAGCAGCTGGAAACTTGTAGCAGTTGAGATAAAGATCAAATGCATCATTAATGCTCATCTCAAGCTGGAAACTACCACATCTGGCCCATATGACAGCTTCATGGCCACTAAATTGGCTTATGAACTTTGTGAGATATTTTTATGTATAGGCATGTTTTGGCTTTCAGTGAGATTGTTACAGTATTTACTTGTGGAATGCATAGAACTGGCTCATGGATTCTAGTGTCTACTGATTTTCATACCTTCTTGGAAATAAATGGCTGTAATTTCTAATGCTTTTGAGGTATGTAGGTGTACAGACACAGTGTCTTCATTAATGCAAATATTAATACCCAAAAAGGTTCAATGCAAAGCAGATAACTCCAGGTGAGGAACTGGGAGGTCTAGTCTTAATTGTGCTTTGTGTATTAAGTTCTCTTTGTTAGGTGCATTTGATAGTAAAAAATTTCACATTAATTTTCTGGAGGATCCAGGGCTTGCTTGATGAGATCACCAAGTTTCAGTAATCTTCTTTGACTTTTTCTCCTCAAGTATGTGTCTTCAGAACTACTTGATTTTTCTCAGTCACTTGACTCACATTCAGCTACCTGGGAACCCCAAACATAACAATTTTTTCTCTTGTATGCACTTGTTCTTCCAGGCTTATAAGTGCAGTGAATGTTTATGTCAGTGTGAGTAGTGAGAACTTGTGTATTTCTGAAAGGTTTCTAGGAGATACAGGAACATAAACACTGATGGTGCTATGTCTGACTTATGAAAATTATATTAAGAATTATTTTTATAATCATATTAATTTATTATGATTAACATTATAAATTATAATAAT
>VXAX01001843.1:52706-104700 GCA_013399835.1 Leptocoma aspasia
GATAGACTACATAGGAGTATGCTGTACATAAAAGTAAAAGCTAGTGCTTTGTCTTAGTAGTTTTAAGAAATTACAACAAATTAAGTTTTCTTGTATTGAAAATAACATGATTGTATGTTTTGCATTCCTAGAAGTAGGATAACTGTGTTTTTAAATTGTTATAACTTCACACCTTTTTGAAAATCTGCCCTACAAAATTTGTTTGGCTTAAAACGTCAAAGCCGTGGCAATTTGTTCCTTGATGTGATTGTATTTCCAATTTCTTGTTCATGTAAGATTTCAATAAAACTCAAAAATCTATTCAAAACATACCTATTTCAAATTCAATTGTGTCCTAAAACATTATTTCATTGGTAATTCTTGTGAAAAATACTGTTTTCAAAGTATAACTGCCTATGTGAGTGATCAAATTCATGCAAAATTTCCTGTGCTTTCCAACATGTAGCACTGTGGACATCAGACTGAAAACTAGGAGAAATTACAGACAGCCCAAAAGGCACTCACTGTTTAATTGCTGTTCAATAATTTATCAGCATCAAATTTTGAAACTTTTTTCCTATTTAAAAGTGTTGAATTGTGTCCAAGCATTCACAGAGATCTAATTTAAATCTAGTCTTCTAATGTAATGTGGAGAAGGAAGCAGATCCTACAATGGTGTTAATTTTGTTCCTTCGGTGATGTCCTGTGGAGTCCCTGTGGAGGCTGTTCTGGTAGGATCCAGCCTTATTGTATAATTGAGCATACAAACACACAGGGAAATTATTTTGATCTCAAGCATCTTAGTCTAATCTAAAATAATATTTGACTAGGAATGAGCATTACAACCTGGGTGCTGCGGCACACCAAATTAACTTCTTGATACGGATAACATGAATATACTCTCCAGATTCTGCTTATTTCTATCTTGACATTTTAATTTGATGTTCTGCCATGATGAACAATTTGCCTTAGAATTCTCCTGCCTTAAAATAAAGGCTGTTAAAAAGTTTAAGACTTTATCTTTTGAGGGCATTGCTAGCTACATTATATTATGTGTTGCTTTGACCCTTGTCTTGGACATTCCCAGATGTCAATTTTAACTGGCAAATCATGACATTACTCTTGTGTTGCATCTAAGCCATTCTGTACCCCAATGAAGAACATTTGCTTCTCAAGAAAATAGAGAAACAAACGGATTTATACTTTCTCTAAAGAAAACTATTGCCGGACCTCTAAATATCCAAATCCAATACATTGCTCATACTTGATTTACAGCATTCCAAACACAGACTATTGAGGAAGTTAAACTTCAGTGGTCATACTCCTCCCTTTGTCTTCTATTGCTGTCTGGTGTCTCAAGTGTGTTATGTCAGAATATACCCAGTAAGATGAGCCTCCCCACACTGCTATGGATCTGGAATGGGATTGCAGGGTTTGAGTTGTGACCTGAATTGAAGATTTCTATATGCTTCTCAGAAATGGGTTTGCCCATGTCAGGCTCTTCCAATTAATAGAATTGGTTATAAGTAGCTTAAACGTGCTTTTAAAAAAATCAGTACCTAATATATTGGGGTTTGGGATTTTTTTTCCCCACTTCATAAAGTTAATGGGGCCAAATCATGTCCTCTCTGTTTCTTAAACCTGAGCAGTGAACTCAGAGGGCTATTGCCTGAGTATATGCCTTCAGGCTTTTGCTTGTCATAAGGATGTGGTTTGTAATTCTGTTCTAACACAACGTTTTGCTGCCCTATCTGTATGACTTTCTGGTAGTTATACAGCTCTTGTAGTGCTGAGCAGAACCCTGTAGTCCCAATAAGTATTGGCTTTACAGTATTCATTGTAAAGGGGATCTAGTACAAGGAGCTTAATTGGAGTCATGTTTCAAGTCCTCTCCATCTTGGAAGAAGGTAGTGTTCCCGTATTGCACATGTTAGCCTAGGAGAGGTGAGGTGCTAGTAAGTGCTGTGGGGGGAGTGGGGAGGAAGTGAAACACCTCAGTTATAGTGGCTACAAAACAGCTGAGAAACAAAAATATTAAAATTTTCTTCCTCAAGAACTGTAAGGCTACATCTTGTATTTACTTCTGCCCAAATCAGCGTTTATACTATTAGTTTTATTAAATATACATTTTTATAATTGCAAATCATAGCCGTTAAACTCAGTAGAAGTTTATATTTACAAGAAATACCAAGTTCTTTGACTTACATGGTTTATGGCTACTCAAATTCACCTTTTAAATTTGCAGCAGTACTTTTATTTAATCCTTAGATAAGGTGTGCTACAGCTTACTCGAATAGTGGTGTGTGCTGAACTTGAAGGATGGAACTTGAAATGATGGAAAAAAATTACCAAGCAAAGATACTGTAGTACAGTAGTGGAAAGCTACCATGCCTGACTCAAGGGAAGAATTTCTCAGCACAATTTTGACATCTAGTTAAAAAATAAATTTAAATTTACTCTTGTGCATTTCTTTTGATTGTTTCTTCAGTATAACTTAGCAAAGATCTTCTCTAATATGTTGAAAATGGATTTCAACTTGCACACCAATATTCAGCTTTTATGAGTGTCCTGCTGGCATTGGAGGAGGAGCCATGAAATGGAGTTTTAATAATCATTTGATCACTCATTTATAGCAGTTGCTTAAATGTCTGTATTGATAAGGTGTTTGACTTAAGAAGCAAGTTACCAGATTCCTAGCAGTTCCAAAACTTGAGCAAAATACTTTTACAGCTGCTGTGTTATTATATACTTAATTTCACTTTATTAACAAGTTAGTTTACTAAACTCAACGTATAATTTTACTATTTCATTCAACGTAGTTTGGATTTTTTCAAAGTGTTTTCTAGCAATTGTTTATTTTTAAATCTCAGCTTCTGTAGTCTGATTTATTAAAGAATGACAACTGCATTGCTTAAACCTTTCCAAAATAAACTCGAAGTAGAAGATCACCGCATGATTTTGGTGACTCTGTATGAAAACCTGACCACTTTTTGTCCCTTCTATTGTTTGGACATTAAGCCCATTTCTGTAATTTGAACTACACAGAATAAAAATAGGGCACTCTTATTATAAGGCTAGGAGAGAAATGAATGTGAAATGCTGGGCAAAAAGTCTTAAACCTCTCAAAAGCATTTGGTACCAAGACCCATAGATCCTACTGAATGAATGTATTTTCAGCAAGACTTAATTGTTATCCAAAAATGCTGGTGGCCCATCCATAGAACAGCAAGGACCTATTCTAGAAATGTGTCATCAGCAATCTTTGATCATGCATGACTTGAGGTGGAGTATGTGTGTGATAAAGAATTGCTTGTACAGTGGAGGTTGTCAGTGGAATTCTGTCATTCACGTGAACTATCTGAGTAGCTCAGAGCCTTATAGAAAGAGTGTACCACGTTGTGTTCCTGTTTTTTCTAAAACATCAACAAAAAAAGAAGTTAGAGCTTCTGTTAACTTAGAATTTGAATGAAGCTGTTGTAGTCTATTGGCTTAAATTGTCCTTTGAAATCCAGAGCAGTTTTGTTGAGCATATATTAGTTGATAAAATGTGTAGAGTAGGGAGAAAAAAAATCACTAAAGGGAAACCATAAGCTTTTGGTCTCATTCAAATAAAATAGTCAAGGTGGATCTGCGATACTTGGTTATTGATCAGGAACTTCTGAAATTTTAGAACAGGAGAATCCCTCTGAAGAAATGTTTTAACAACTTGGAGGTTACCAGAAGCTCTGAAAGACAGTTCAGAATATATTTTCTGATTTCCAGAAATCTGCAAGTGTCAATTTTGTATTTTAACTCCTTCCTTTTACCTGACTATCAGGGAAGCGTGATTGAGGCTGACCTGACATGTCATGATGTGGACTTGCTAGGTGGGGTTCGCAGGGGACATTAACCTTGGAGTTATCGGTAAGACAACTTTCTTTCTCATTTCCTTCAGTAAGGTGAAAGGGTTGGTGTGGGAGGAGGGAGGAGATGAGCTCCACAGACCTGAGCACTGGAAGAGCTTTCAAAATCTGCCATTACCATGGAGAGATTGCAAGTGTGGAAGGTAAAGGTTGAGGTTAAATTTGGCCATGTTCAAGAGAGGCATGGCATAGGTTCTTGAAATTAATTTGAAAATAAAGATGACTTGCACTTCAGAAGAAAGGGGGATGCTCTTTTAGGGGTGCTGGAAGCACAAAACATTTTGAACATTTAAATTTTTCCTCTCTAATTAAATCCAGGTATGGGTTGGATTTCTTTCCCCAACTGTAGAAAAGCAAAGAATTTGCAGCATACTTCTTCAAACCATAAGAATGCTGTTGAGAAATGTGTCCAAGTAGATCTGTGGAAAATAATAAAATTTTGCCTTGGAAATAACAAAACTGGCATATCATGAGTTTGAATCATTTACGTATTGAACATGATAATGCTTAGAAGGCACTAATTGAGAGAGAATGGCTGTTGTACCAAGGGACAGTTGTAGTTTATCCCATTATAAAATCCCACTGGATTTTAATAATCATCTCTTTTTGTGGAGGGCATATATTGATTCTAGACAAACAAATAGCAAAAGCTGAAGAACAGGTTTGCAAATCAAATACTTGGACATGTTGAATTCTTCATGGCACCTGCTCATCTTGCACCTTTCCTCAGCCAGCAGACTTGTCTTTTCCTGCTTGTTCATGCAGTACTTGGAAAGGAGCAGAGAAGTTGGAAAAGCTTACTAGGCTAGAGGAGCATTCCAGGTGCAGTCATTGTTTACCGTGGGACTGAATAGCATGCCAGTTCTGACACCAACTGCAGAAGAAATGTGCCTGGTGAGTACAGGTATTTTGTAAGGATTTTTCAGAAATGAAGTATTTGTTAAATTCCAGATAAACCTTACTCAGCATACTGCAACTTGAGAACAGTTCTGATCACACAAATCGTCAATGTTGTTTCACTTGAAAGGTCATAAACAGAAAAACCAGGATCTCTTAATTCTGGATTTCCCAATCTGCATGTCCCATAGAGCTGCTGATAGTGAGTGTAGTAGGATGTGTTGCACATGCTCAGGTGGCCTGTCTGGGAAAGGAAGCAGATGGCAAGGTCCTTACAGGAGAAAAAAACACTGAATGGATTGGCTTTTGCACACATAGAATTTGGAGATTGCTGGAAATAGTGGGAATGGGACATGCTCCCTTCATAAAACATCAGTCTCTTATCAGTGAAGTTTAAGACACAATGTCAATATATATGTATGTGATCATAAGCTGCCAAATTGCATCAAATGCAGAAAAACGGGGAAAAAAGAAAGAAAAGCAGACAAAATCCCAGTTCTGCCCTCCTTGCTTCAGACACAAGCTTCACTTTTTCCTTCCTTAGCACCAGTGAGCGTACAGTCTTCTCATTGGGTTCTCCCTGTTGAACTTCCTGCATAGCTTGTGTAAGTGTAGGATACTTAGTTTTTTTCTCTCTCTGTTTTTAAATCTTCACAGCAGCCTGTGAGAGGTGATTGTATTTGTGTTTTAATTTTGAGGAATGAGCATCCATTGTATCAGCATCTGTTCACATTATTCTTTCTGACATACCTTCAGACATTTCAGATTTGGTGTGTAGAAGGTGCATACCCAGCTGGAATTTCAGAGGAGATGTGTAAGCATTAATTTCATTATAGGAAAGGAATATAATTCTGGAGAGCATTCAGCTGTCTTAGCAATGGATGCTTCTTTCTGTTCTGAAGCTCCCTGCTGTGCTGCTTTAACTGCTGCAGAAAAGGGGAAGTGAAATGCTGCATGGGCTAAAAGTCCTGTGATGAAAAATAGTTGCAGTTCTTAAAAAAAGCCAAAACCAACCAACCAACCTTTACAAAAAACCAAAAGTTCCAAACAAGAAAAGATAGCAGGGCTGTGCCCACAGCACCCTGTGGACTAGGCACCTTTTCCTTCTCTTCCTGGGAAGGGCAGAGGAGCTCCAGTAGTCCTTGCAGGCAGGTGGTAGCTGGTCAGGTTTGGGAAACACCCCACTAATGCAGCAGTTCAGGAACAGCTGGATCATTTTTCAGTAAACTCGAGTTATTGGCAGGGATGGCTCTAGTCCGACATCAGGTCTGGATCTCAAGCAAAGACAGACTCCTCTTTGATGCACAGAGATTCTGCTTGTGTTAGCAAAAATTCTTGTCTGTTCCAAACTGAGACCGCAAAACCTTTAGTGAGAAAAAAACTCCACAATCAGACTTTAATACCAAGAGGCTGAGAATGATTGCAGTTACTTACAGAGATAGGATTGCTTGATGAAAATGGAGATGTGTGATTAGATGTTCATTCACTTGTTACTCATGGTTCAGTCCTGTCATTAAAACAGTTCAGCCAGTGCAGGTGTCTTGAGGCTGCCTGTAAGAAGATAGCTGGTGGCAGAATGAAAGGAAAAGCAAAAGCCTATGGCTCTGTAAACACACACTTTTTTTTTGTCTCTATTAGTTGTCTAAATAAGCTATTTTAGAAACTATAGTTATTAACAGCAATCAGAAATCAGGCTCTGAAGAAGTTAAAACTCATTTTTATATCTCAGTACTCAAGTGCCTGGACCTCTTTATCTACTAATGATGTTTTAGCTTCCATTCTCATCTCATCTCATAATCCCTGAAGAACACTGATGATGCCATATGAATTGAGTTGATAAATTACCTCTCCTTGTATGTGTGGAGAAGTTTGATTGCTGGCTTTCCTGAAAGGATTTCAGCACTTCATTTATGCCATCTGGTATTACAGCCTCTGCACACACACTAGGATACTGTGGCACACTATGAAGTCAGATGGAGCCTGGATAGGCTTTTAAATTTACAAAAATCTAGCAAAATTCCTCTTTCTCTGTAGGTGACTCTTGGCCTGTGGCAGTGCTGTGGGTTGTAGCCTGCAGGGCAATGCTGCTCTTCACCACCTGACTGATGCAGCTGCTGACTGATGTCTGGCAGAACAGGAAACAAGTGGAAAGGGATTACTAGAGCACAAATATCAATCACATCCTGGATTCTTGGGCTGGGTACTATGCTCTTAAACTTGTTAGAATAATACCTGAAATAATCAAGATATGCCCCACTACTTAAATCAACTTTATTTTTAGCCCAGTGGTTTTTTGAATTGAAACTGTTCAGGCAAAACTTGTTTTTGAAGTATTTATAATGGCTTCTTACAGTGTTGCACACAAATTTCAGCTGAATCTGGACTGAAGGAATTTGGGCATACCAGTGGATGGCTTCTCAGTGCCCCTTTGCAACCTTACACTGGGGGAAAAATAAAAATTAAAAAAATAAGAAAAATATATCTGTCAAGTAGAGAAGCTGGACAGAAGATTATATGACTCCCTAGTTTCTTTTCAATGTTTATTGTTATATTTTTTGAATGTTTTTCCTTCTCTAGGTGTTTTCTACATTTCCTGGACTTAGGCTTTGTCCTTCTCAATCTCTTGTGGTTCATCAGTAATGAGCATGGTCAGAAGGCTTGGCTCATATTTACCTCAGAGTTTAGAACTGATTCTCCTTGTAAACATTTAAGAAGGGAAAAAAAAAGAAACTAGTATTTCACAGTATCTTCCTGGTTTTCTATATTTTAAATTGAAGTGATTAGGAAGCCGGGTTTTAATGAGCTTTTAGTAGAAGTGAGATAGAGAAGTTTTTGTGTAACTGCTCATTATATTTGTCTGAAAACAGCTTTTTGGGTGTCACCTGACTCAGTGCCTTCTCAGGCACTGCTGCTTTGCAAGGCTCAGGTGACATATTTGTGAGATTGACACAACAAGAGAGGAGGATAAAAATCAATTGTGTTCTGAGAAGTGGAGCTCAGTGCCTGCTTTCTCCACGTGTGATTTGGGTTGGGAGAAGAATTGAACCAAACAGTTCTGGTGTTTTGTCCATTGATACCTGATGAAGAGCAGCACAGAGCTGCATGACCTGGCTGAAGGAGGGCAGCCCTTGGGAGCTGGAGAGAGGTAAGGCATTGGTGCACCTTTTCATCGCTCAACTCTTGCTTTCTTTGTGCTTGACCTATGCCTGCAGCCTCTCTCTCTTTGGTCATAAAGGTGTCAGGCCCCATACCCCTGCATCCTTTCCAGTTTCTCTAAGGGAAGTTCCTGGTCTTGCCAAAATCCAAACAAAAAATACAGTTTTGCCTGCAGCTTTTATATGTTTTGCCACAGAGGTCTGTCCTTGTCTGTCTTTCCACTTTGTGTGTGACTCTTTACTCCTTGGGCTTGGACCTTTTCCCCTTTTCATCATGGCTCTTCAAGGCTTGGTCTTCCAGCCTCCTACCTGGTTTATGTTTACAATAAGTAAAATATTTACAGTCCTTTTGTTCATTTTTTTGGTTTTTGTCCATGAATAGGAGCTCCTGACATCACTCAGAGTCCAGGGTAATGTCTGAGGTGTGGCAGTAGTAGGTGATGCTCGAGGTGGTGGTGTTAGAGGTGATTCTGCTTCACTGACTCTAAAAACCTTCCCATTCTGTTGAGGTGTTCCCATCTCTGTAGTACTGCCTTCCTGGCACTGCTGAGTTGGAAGAGTTTCCATCTTCCAGAACACTACTAGAGGTAACAGGAAGGACAAGATCAAGCCTTTTTTGGCTTTGTGGCTTTGCTCTGTTGTCTGAGCCCTTTCTGATACAAATTGCATGTCTTGTGAGCCAAGAGTTTTAGGTCCAGAAGTCAGCTTTGTTTGAGTGAGCTGTAGAGCTTTATATCCACACACTGATGGCAGGACCCCATCATCCTTCACAGCTTGTTGGAACAGTTATTTGTTAGTTGCATTCATTTGAGGCAAGTGATTTTCATCTGGGTTCTTTGATCTTTGGTTTCTGGCCTGCCTTAGCTTCTGCCTCTTGATCTCTTCAGGTTTCATTCATTTTTTAGATGTTGTGATCACAGTTCTTGAATCTTAAAATCTAGTTTCTCTGGAATTGGATTAATGGCTTTTGGCTGTTAGTCTTAGAAAATGCTCTTGGGGAGTGTGGTAGTGCACTGCCTCCTGCAGTAGCACCTTGCTGGTGACACCTTGACAGGTATCATCACTTACACTTGCATAAGCAACTGGAAATCTTGCAGCCTGCTTATTCATCATTCATGTGAGTATGTCAGAGTCATTTAGGACTTCAAATCCTTGCCTTTTCATAAAAAAAGAGTAAGCAAACACCAGTTAATGTCACTGCTGCACAGTGTTATGAATTGCCTGAGCAGATGTTAATGAAGTGACTGTTGCATTTTATTTCATCTGCAGGATGTTCAGGCTGATCTATCTCTGAACAGCTTCTCTCTCCTTAGTGGCCAATTTGGAAAAGATGATGATCTGTTCCACAATAGCTGGGATTTCTTTTTATTCTGCATGCTTAAGAGAAGCATCTAAAAAATAGCAGGAGGAACAGAATTAAAAAGAAGAAAGCTTTACTGCTAAAGTCAAGAAAGGTGGATATTCATTACTTACCATGGACCAAACATCCAAACTGGTATTCAGAAACTGAAGTGTAAATATACTTGAAATCAACTCTGGCAGTATGTCACATTTCCTTTAGTGAGCTGAAGCAGTAGCTCAGGTGAACATCACCTGCATTCTTGTTTCCAGATTCAGTCCTAAGTTTTAGCTTACAGGTACTTGTATGATGCAAAGAGTTGTAGCTTATTTTGAAAAAAAACCCAGTAAGGATCTTTTTGAGTCTACCTCAGTAATTTGGGATATTTGGTGGCATGTGAAATAGGTGACTTTGCTTCCCTTACCTTTGGCTTTATAGAGAGGCAGGAAGATGGTGCTCATGCTCACTGAGTTCTGTAAACATTGTGTGTGAGAGGTTATTAGCTATTTGCAGATTAATATTACTACCTAGGAATCTCAAATTATTCACCGTGTTAATAAAGAGCCTTTCCTGAGATTGTGAATTCTATTTTATTCATGTTGCTTTTGTATCTGCTGAATGCCAGCTCTCTCTTTTCCATGGGGTGGATTGCAGGATCTGTGCTCTTTGTTTTACTAACTTTCTCCTCTTTGAAATGCCATTATTTCTGGTCTGTTTTTAGATGATGAAGGATAGGCACTGTGATGGACACTAAAGCATGGACTTGAAGTGTGCACTCTGGTGGCAGGTACTCCTGGTGGTCTGACATGTCTGAGGAAGGCTTGGGTGCTGTGTGTCTTAGTGGTTTTCTCCCTTTGTTAATCTCAGTGTTGATTGAAACGTTTGTCTTTATTTATAGCATATCCAACAGCTGTTTTGCAACAGAGAAGGTAAGTTTAGAGCTTGGGGCTGGGGACAGAGGGTTGACAGCCAAGCTCTGGATAGTTTTATCTGTTTTGTTTTGGTTTTTTTTTTTCTGATACAATCCTTAAAGTTTATGGACAGATGTTGGATTTATGGACATCTGTCAGATTGATCAGACAGCTGCTAAAATGATTACAAAATGGCAAGAAACAGGGCATTTATTATATATTATATGGGGAGGAGAAGAAACTAATTTGAGAATTAGATTCTTAACCATCCTTGCAGTATTATTTGTCCTTTAAGATACAGACACAGATGCAAATTCACCAATCTGTTCAGTGAGATATGTTTCCTATTAATTTTCCTGGTTGAGAATTAGTGTTAGTGTCACACTTGTTGCTAGAAACTATTGAGCTGGTCATGTTCATTTTTGTCTGCTGAGCTCAGTGAGTTTTGCTCTCCACTCTGATGGGGGACTGCTGGTTGCTGTTAGCTGTGCTTTAAAGACAAGAATTCCTGGGTTTGGTCAAGTTTAGGACATGTTTGTTCTAAAGTCTAATAAAAGCATTAGCTAATATATATCTCAATTCTCTGACGTGGGTTATAAAGGACTTGCCTGTCAATACATCTGAATTACCTTCTTTTGACAGGTAATTAAAACTGGATCTGTTCCTTAGCTAACAAAGCAAAGTCTCAGATATGCTTTGCTAGGCAGAATCTTGTTTTATTATCTGTGAGAAAAAATGCATTATAAGAACATTAAATCTAGATGACCTTGAATGAAAACAATGAAATAAAATATGAGATACAGTATATTAATGCCCCAACTTGGATGTAGGAATTCCTGAGTAGTAATTTTGTTTTAACTGTCATTAAAGCTCTATGTACAATCTGTACTTCTGCAGGAAATGTGAAATATCCCAGGAACTGGCTGGCTACCTGAAGAACCCCAGCACCTGCCTTTCATGGCAAGTGACCTGAGCATTGATGTGCCCATGGTAGCAGTTCAGGTGGGTGTGTTACCTGTATTTGCAGACTTTTCGTGTTCTCTGCATTGTACCAGAAACTGCACGTGTGTTGTACAATCTGTTTGGCCCTCTTGTAATGTCTGGTTTTCCTAATAAACATATTTTGAAGTCTTTGCTTTGTGGCTGATTTCCAAGGGTCCAAGTTCCCATGTGTCAGGTACATCCTTCTGATGTATTCTTTGGATCATGCAGGGAGGAGAAGAGAAACTCATAACTGCTTCCTTTGAATAAAAACCTTATTTAAAGCTGCTACGTCCACACAAGACCTTCACTAGTAGTTTCTGTGTTTTGAGTATTTTCTTGGAGTGTCCTGATGCTTAAGGTCAGACAGAAAACCATTGTAAGCAAAATCAAAGAAATTTCTCACAAAGAAAAATTAATTCTGAATGTTGGTTTGGGTAATGATGGTGAAACAAATGGGAAGTTGTGATCTTGGGCTTTTGTTCCTGTCAAGTGCCAAGTCCTGTGGGGAAACTTCAGCCATATGAAGGTGAACTACCTTGCCCTTACATGAATACCAAGAGTTTGGCTTCATCCTGGCTTGCTAGTTTTTGTTTCAAAGCAGGGCTGAGAAGAGAGTAGAATGCACTCAATGGTGTGTTTTCAATATTCCTCCATTTGGTTCTTTCCAGGGAGGATGGAAGGTAGCCTGTGTGCCCATGCAGATTTGTTTTCAAGAGGTGAAAATTTGTGTGCATGTGTGTATTGACTTCAAAATCCCTTTTTTTTCTATAGCAGTGTTCTGGCATGTCGTGGAGATCAGTTTGGCTTTGTTTTTCAGTTCAGCTGGGCAGACATTACCAGAATCCCTCAGAAACACACTCTTTTTTCCCTGTGCTTAATCCTTTTTACATGCAGCATTGTTCTGATCTTGCTGAATAGCAGGAATGTACGTTTCCTAACAACAGCTAGTACAGAAGTGTAAATTAAGAAGCTGGCATGAGGTTATTTTGGAGACTTGGCCATGAAAACAGAATTAGAGTTAATCCTGTAACAAATATGTTTGGCAACTTAAAAAAACATCCAAAACCAAACATGTTTGGCAACTTAAAATCCAAAAGTTTTCATGTTTGATTCAGCTCTAACCCTCCCCGAACAAACAAAATCTTCTCGAATGTCTCATTTTGGCACGTTGGGGTGTCAGTGCTGTGTGTGCAGTCCCTGAGCACAGGCCCTGGTGTGCCCTGCTGGCAGGCAGCTTGCTCCAGGATGGTGTGATGTTGCATTCAATCAAAATTCACCGAATGTCTCCTGTTATGGAAAATGTTTATCCTGTGAATAACCAAGCAAATCACTTTCATGGGGAGAGACGAGACACTTTGCAGTTAGGACTGGCCTGAAGGAATCATTGGCTACAGATGAGGAGCCATCCCTAGCCCTGCAAGTCCACCAGAACAGGAATAAACTTGCTTTATGTTTGTGTTTGATTGTGTGAATTCCTGCTTTTTCTAAAGGCACCTGTGAATTGGAAATTAATCTCGTGTGTGAGTTGTATTTGTGTGAGACTCCACCTGCAGTGCTGCATCCCCCTCTGTGAGGTCCCCAGCACCAAGGAGGACAAGGAGCTGCTGGACAGAGTCCAGAAGAGGCCACGGAGATGCTCTGAGGGCTGGAGCCCCTCTGGGGCCAGGCTGGGAGAGCTGGGGGTGTTCACCTGGAGAAGGCTTGGGGGAGACCTCAGAGTCCCTTCCAGTGCCTAAAGGGGCTCCAAGAGAGCTAGAACAGAGTTACATCCTCAGTATTTTACTTTTTTCTTTGCCCCCAACAATTTAACTTGATCATAGACAAAATTCTTCATGGTGTGCAGTTCTTGCGTTTTAAAAATTAACGAGCAGCTCTTTACAGGTGATTTTATTGCCACCTGCTGGAGTTCAAATAAAAAGTCAGATTTTTTTTTTTTAATATTTTGGCTATCTGAAATGCCCATGGATGATGGCAGGTGCATTAGAGATGTACTTAAAGAAATGCAGGCCAACCTGTCCCTTACCAAACCACTCATTGACTCATTTTGTTTGTAAAGATCAACTGAGAAAACAACCAAAGGCCAGTATTTGAATTTTATCTTTATAAGGAAATCAGAAAAATTTGACAGTAGGCAGAATTGGAAAATAGTGTGCAAATGAGGTGGCAGATGTAGCCTGGGCTGCAGCATTGGGAACGGGGACAGTGCAGCGACAGGGCAGTGCTGGAAAAACCTGCAGCTCCAGAAACAAATGTTTCCAGACAACTGCAGCAGGCTTGGTGATAATTTGGGAGATTTTTGCATTCCTGGGCCTGCCCTTCATCCAAGAGGGGCTTTGGAATGGAATTGGACAACTCTGCAGTATAAATTTGTTACTAATCCTTTCTCCTGAGCTGTGCTGCTCTTACCTCCCCTGGTCAGACTGCAGGAGCCAACGCTGCCAGCAGCCTGGGTCACTGGGAGTTGGTTATGTCAGTGCTGTTGCCTTGTGGGTGGCTGTGGAAGATGTGCCTGGAAAGCACACTCCAGCCAGAATCACTAACAATTAGTTTATTGTCCCATTGTGACCTGGGGGGGTACCAGGAAAGTGAGTGCAGAGTTTCCCGGACTGGATGGCTTGGATGAACCTGACCCACCTGCAACTGATGTAAATACATTAAACTAAAGGAGAGCAGGTGACAATGATTATTTTTGTGTTGATAATGTCATGAGCTGTCAGTTGTGATCTAGTTTAAACATGTGCCCTGTGATCACTCCCGGAGCTCCAAAAATTTATGCTTGGTTTCTGCCTTACACTTCATTGTTTCCACTTCTGACTTCTGATGCTTTTTCCTGTATTTTCTCTCTATGCAGCTTCTTTTTGCTTTATGATGAAATGGATTTGCTACAGAGTCTTGCAAAACATGAAAAGTAATAAAATCTCTTTGGTCATGACCTCCCCAGAGCTTTACGCACCTCAGGTTTTAGCAGTACCTGTCCCTGTCCCTCAGGGACTGTGTGTCTGCAGAGATTGGCTGGGCTGGGTGAGGAGCTGCAGTGGGCAGGGAACACAGGGGCGGCCACAGAGATGCCCTGAGGGCTGGAGCACCTGTACTGTGGAGACAGGCTGGAAGAGCTGGGGCTGTTCAGCCTGGAGAAGGCTCCAGGGAGACCTTAGAGCCACTTCCAGGGCCTAAAGGGGCTCCAAGAGAGCTGAGAGGGACTGGGGACAAGGGTCTGGAGGGACAGGACACAGGGAATGGCTTCCCACTGCCAGAGGAATATTGGAGAGAAAATGTTCTCTGTGAGGGTGGGGAGGCCCTGGCACAGGATGCCCAGAGCAGCTGTGGCTGCCCCAGGATCCCTGGAAGTGTCCAAGGCCAGGTTGGACAGGGCTTGGAGCAGCCTGGGACAGTGGGAGGTGTCCCTGCCCATGGAAGGGGGTGGAATGAGGTGATCTTTAATGTCCTTTCCAACCCAAACCATTCTGTGATTGTACATGGTACAGGAGCTCTGGTGCTCTCCTGGATGAGGAAGGCTTTTGGAGATTTGGCGTGTGTTGTGCATTTTTAGGACAAATGCATAAAGCAGGAAAAACAAGGACATGGCATCCTAGGGCACATGCTGTGATGCAGGCTGGGAGCTGGGACCACATCTGCTTTCCAGGGCTTGCCCTGCCTTGGCACACAGCCTGCACCCTTTCTCCATGGCTTCCCCTTACCTGGAAAAGAGGTGGTGGAGCTCAGTGCCACTGGGCCCTGCTCAGGTGTGGTCCTGTGCTTCAGTGAACTCCCATCATCCCCTCTGAAACCACCCACATCCACGTGAAGGCTCTTCCACCTGAGTATTGTCTGCTGTGATGATGTGTCTCATTACCTGTCTGCCAGGGCTGCTGTCATTGCCTCCCACAGCTGAGTTCTATCACCGAGCTCCCTCCTACATCAAAACTTTCAGAGCCTTCAAGGGAGGTCTGCACACTGAGATTCTGTGAAACATGGTTGTTTCTGTGCCCTGGCTGCCTCAGCTGGGAACCTGTAGCTCTGGCTGCCTTTTGCTTTGGGAACTTCCAGTCTGGGCATTTCCTGGCTCCTTGCATCCCTGTGCAAACTGGAGCCACCTCCTGTGGGGCAGCAAGTGTCTCTAATCAGATTAGAGATCCTGAGGCCCCTTGAGTGCATTGAAATACTTGGGGATTCATGATTTAAGTATGCAATTGCCCTCTTCTTCCTTGTGCAGTGTGGGAATGGTTTCCTGCACCCTGTGTACCTGTGCCTGGTGCTGTGGGGGTTGGCATGCAGGGGGGCTGCTCCCCAGCCCCTCATCCTGGGCTCACAGCTGGGCTGCCTTGGGAACAGCCCTGGAGAGACCCACTCCAGCCCCAGAGTAAATCCCTGCAGGGGCTAGTGCTTTGGTTTTTCTCTTTATTAATTGCTTATTAGCAAAAATGAGTGTTTTCCTGGTGTGTGGAAAGTATGGCTTCTGGCTGCAGCAGGCAGAGTGGCTGCTGTGGGATCTGCCCAGACAGAGATTAATATATTCATATCTAGATTTGATATGAATGTGCTAAAGGCAGGGAAGCCCCTGTTCCAGGCAAAGCCCAGCTGGAAATTGTGCCTGGAGAACTTCCCAAGCCAGGCCCTGCAGGCAAGACTCCTGTCCCAGTGTGCTCCCTTTCAACCGTGCTGTAGTTTTGTGTTTCATGGTAAATACAAATCAGGGGTGAGACAGAGCTCAGCCTGGCTGCAGTCAGCTGGGCTGTGCCAGCTGTAGGCAGCACCAGCTGGTCAGTGCTCATTGCAGGCACAACAGCCTGAAGTTTTGGGTTTTGGTATCATTTTTTCTTACTTAAAAAAAAAAGTTGTACAGAGAAGATGTAAAATAAAACAGGTATTGTTCGTGTTTGTATTTTGTCTCTTCTTTTGACTGTCCAGGTGATTTGGGGTGAAGCGAAATTAGAGCAGACGTGAGTTTGGGGGAGTTCCTGACGCAGGGTAGGATCTTAAAATATTTTCTGTGTAGTCCTGACATATTCTGCACAAATGCTGTGGTATAGCATCCTGGGGAGGGTGGTACTGTGTATCAGAGAGGAGGAATTTGATGATTTTTAGGTTTACAGGAATAGAAGTAGGACAAATGCAAATGTGCTGAGTGAAAGCATGGTCCCTTCACAGAGTGATTTTGCACCATCCTGGGTCTGAAATGTGAAATGTGACACCTTCCAAAAGGCACTTTGAAAACTATTATAAAATGCATTTGCCCACAAGGCTCCTGCTACAGCCATCTTTGTCCTGGCACATCTGCCTGATCTAAGGCTTACAGAAACCCTTGGGAGCATTCTGAGGAGCTCGTGGAAAGGTTCAGTGGTTGATGTTAAGCAGCAGATAAGGAAGGCTCTGCCTGAGCAGTACCTGCAGTGGGAGCAAACTGGGACTGTGGCCAAGGGGGTGCAGGAGTTGCACAGGAAGGCTGAGGAAGCCTGTCCCATGGAGCCATGCCGTCCCACGTGCTGCTCCTGAGATGACAAGTTGGCAAACTATGGAAAAGGTGTAGGAATTGCTCTTAAAGCAGGAATCAGCAGAATTAGCTGCGGATGAAACATGAAGAAACCATTTGCTGTCCTGTAGCTGCTGTGGGCCTCAGGGAGAGACTGCTAGGTGCACTTGGGCAAAGGAGACCTTTGCTGTCACTGTCTTGGACAACTCAGGTGTTCCTGTCACCTCTGCTAGTCTTGTGCCAGGCCAGCTTGTTGTTGGTCATTGCTCTGGTCATGGGCTTCAGGACTTCAGACTGGCTTTCTGCTGTGAGCAAGAGTCTGTCTCTTGCCAGGACAGGGACATGGTGCAGAGACCTGTCCCCGTGGTCTGTGTCCCACTGGGTCAGGTGTGCTTGGGTCTGGAGTGCTCTGCTGCCTGGTGGTTCCAACAAGGACTGGGGAAACGCTGGCTCTGGTGCATGCAGGGGTGTGCTGGGAGGACAATGACCAAGTTGCCACTGTAGAGACCTTCCAGCAGTTCCTGGGCTGGTCTGGGAGGTGTCCACAAGTCAGGCATCAAATAGCACAGGGTTATGCTGCATCCAGAGGAGGAGGCTTCTGTATGGCAGAGGAGACAAACTCACTTGGAAGTTGCACTTAGACCCAGCTGACCTACAGGCAGAGTCAGGAGACAGGAAGCCCCAGGATGGGGTGTGCAAACATGGCATGTGCAGCCTTCCAGAGCCCTCTAACACTGCTGGGCCACCAGCACAGTGCTCTCCACAGGCACATTCTTCACCTTTTATGCCAGTCTTAGTGGGCTTTTATTTTCTATTCCCAAGGCATTTACACTTCTTATGTTTATCCCAGGCAGGTCCTTGTCAGTCGCCCTGGGGTGTTGATGTTGCTGTGCTGTGGTGGAAAGCTGGCAGGTGCTGGGAGATAAAGGAGTGGCTGTGATTTCCTGCACTGAGGAATGAAAGGATGGTTACAGGGAGGAAATCTCTTGCTGCTTATGCTACAGAAATTGTTAGGTCTGCTTTAGGCAGAGCGAGTGTGAGGGATCAATGCTGAGGACAAGCTTATGTGATTGTAGTTCAAAGTCAGCCACTGGGATTTAAAAAAATTATTTGATTTAGGAGTAGCACTGCATGATGGCCAGTGGATGTAGACAGTCACGTGAGGCTCTTGGATAACAGAATCCCAAGTTACAGGAGCTGTGATGCTTCACATTTAAGGCTCACTAGCCCCTGAAGTGTCTCGTTCTTCCTCACAGATGCCAGAAGAGAAGAGCTGAAATCCTAGTTTTAAATGAGGACACCAGAAAGCACATTACAGCAGCCACCTGGTGGGAGGAAGTCACTGATGCTAGGATGCATGAAATGTAACACATCTCCAGTGTCACTGTCATTGGTGCCATGTACTAAGGGAATGTTGAGGTCACATTAGTCAAATAAGTGGTTCAACAAATAACAAAAGGCCCTTTTGAAATGAAGTTACAGGCCTAAAAGCTAAATGAACATTAAGAGCTGGCTGAGGAAACAGAGGGACATTGGAACAGCTGAAAGCAAGAAAGGTGACTGCTTTGTGCAACAGAGAATAGGGAACCCAGAAGAGAAGTGACTTTTGACATGGCCTGGTTTGGCAGAGGGTTTGATTTGCCTTGTGCAGGGGCATTGAAATGACAAAGTCATATGCAGTACTGTTTGATGAAAAATGAAAACAAAAAGTCTTGTTAAAGATGTAAGAAAAGAACAGACCAAAGGCTACAATACTTACAGAAGGTTTGAAGCCTGTTTGAAGATAACGTAGTGCAGTCCTCTGTCTTTTTTTATTAAAGCCCTGGCAACTACTCAGCAAGGCTGGGAAAGCTACTGCAAGTGAAATGCCATCAGTATAAGAAAAGTGATCCTGGTTTTGCCCAGACAGCAGGGGCTGTAAATTTCACTCAGGTGCTAGAAACTAAGAAAAGTGCTTAAAAAGAATACAAGATGTGTTTGCAATGCTCTTTAAATCCCTGGCCTGTCCATATAGTGATGCTGTCTGTAGCATCTGTTTGAAGAAGGTAAACTTGCTGGGAGGAGTTCAGAAAGGAGCAGCAAAGATAACTCCTTAAAGGAGTTAAGGAATAACTTCTGTGAGAGAAGTGGCTGAATACATCAGGACAGCTCAAACTGCACAGAAAATGCCTCAGGAGTGTGTTCAGGATTATCCCATTTAGATTGAAGGGCTCAAATCTCCCATTTACCTCTTTCAGAGTAAGAGCTGGGGATGTCAGAAGCAACTGGTGGATGAGAACCAAACCACAGCTAGTCCCTTCTCTTGGCACACAGTGAAACACGTAGACGTGGTTGGTTGGGGTGGTACTGAGGGTGAGGGCTCACATGTTCTTGGGAAATGATCTGAGAAGAAAACCCTGGTACACAGACAACATCTCCAGTCCAGGAGCCCCTGAGCCCTAGAAGGGTTGCAGGGAAGGGTCCTTTGGGGAAGCATCACAAGGTGCTGCCTTCATGATCCTGGCCAGCTGAGCTGCTTCACGGAGGCAGAGGATGCTGTGACCCACATGTCATCCCATGAGAACACTGTAACTTCAAACCTGACCTCTGCCAGTGGTGGGGGAAGAAGGAACCTGTGCAGCCAAGAGCCAGATGAGAGAGCTGAAGCTCCTCCAGCTGCCTCCTCTTCCAGCTGATGGAGGAGGTGAAGGCAGCATCAGAGAGGGAGGTCTCCCAAGTAGCCTGCATGCTAGGGGAAGGTTGTCTTGCAGGGAGGTGGGTCACACTCTTCTCTGTGACCTGGGGGCCACAGCCCAACCTGTGGCAGGGCACGATGTCTAGATGTGCAGTAAGAACTTGGAGAAGAAAAGCTTCTTCCCCCAGGGAGTGCAACCCTGGTCCAACAAGAGCTGGGTTAGTCAATGCCATGATCAGCCTGAGCTGGTTTTAGGGGATAGCCCTACTCCATGTGGGGGGGTGGACTGGTGACCTCCAGGGCTCCCACTACAGCACTGCTGTAATTCTGTGACTTGCCCCCTTGGGTGAGACACGGGCTCAGGAGGGCTGTGTGAGAGGGAGAATGTGGGGCTCAGCTAACCTGGGTTAGCTGCAAACCACAGGGTGTACAAGAGTGATTTCAAGCTGTCCCCTGCCTGTTCAGGGTTAGAACCAGCCCTGAACACATCCTGCAGTACCAGATCTGTGTCTGCAAGTGGTACCTGAGTTGTGTTATTGCCAGGCTGCAGAGATGGTGCCTTGTGTGTGAACCTACTTCTTGCCTCAGACACCCAACTCTCATGTCTCAGTCCTCAAACAGCAGCTTTATCTGGATGTTTTCCACAATGTTCCTCTGTCAGACATCTCCAGAGCCATAGGAAGTTGGTTCTAAGATGACAACTTGGATAAATGAAAGTGTATTGTAACCACACTATGTTAAATAATGCAGCATACGGACAGCATGGAAGTTAATTTTTAAAAGGTTTGTCTGCACTAGTTCCTGATTGCTTTCTCATCTGTGGCATATTCTCTGACCCTCTTCCTCTCCATGTTACTCAGGTGCTATTGTTTCATAAGAATTTCTTAGAGTTTTGGTACTTTAATGTGGGTTTTCCCTGTTAATAATAATCACAGATGATTTATTTCTGCATTAAAAATAAGAATATTGTGTAATTTTTCAACATAATGTCTTGGTTTCTTATGAGGGAACAGTCATTGAGTTAAATTATTGATAGAGGTAACATTACTCCTGCTAGCAAGTGCTGTGACAGCCAGTAAGTATGTCTGAATTGCTTAGGATCAATAACAGGGTTTTGTGATGCCCCCAGTGTTCAATGCTGACCTGGAGCCCAGGAGCTGTCACGTGCTGGGTGACTGCAGGACAGTGCCAGCCCAGTGGAGCAGCTCTGCTCCCATCACATCTCCACCCTCAAAGGTTTGTGTTACCACCTCAGGGTCGTGCAAGCTTCTGAAGGAGATACTGGGATTAAAGGGGGCATGAAAGAGCTGCACCTTGGGAATGAGCAGCCAGGAGAGGAGGAGGTAACTGCCAGCACGTGCTCTGCTCAGCTCAGCCATCCCAGTTCCTGCACTATCAGGGTCACTTGCTGCTGACATTCCAGCCCTTCTCCAGGCTCCTGGTGGAGGAGCTCTACTCCAAGGGTGGACACTCGTGGCCAGAGCAGAAGGTGCATGAAAAAGGGCAGCCTGGATGGGTTCATCCCTCATCCACTCCTGTTAATAACCAGTGCTATTGTAGAAGATGTAATATGGAGCAGGCAGTAATTTGGAAAAGGCATTAAGTGATGAGAAACTGGCTGGTCCTGTTTGACCTCATCACATCAAGTCTCTGAAACAAATGGCAAAACCAAGGTGCAAGCTGAAGGGCTCACCTACACCAGGACACAGGGACTGGGGGGCTGTCCTCCCTAGTGCCTCTTCCCTTCTGGCCAAGGACTGGATGCTCATGGAGGATGGAAAGTGGATGCCTACTGCTGGGACCGTGCCCTGGGACGTTGGGACTGGGGGAGAGAATGTTTACACTCAGGGGAATGGGGTTAGCAGAGGTGAGTGCTGGGGGAAGGGAGAGCTGCCTTGTAGCTCAGGGCTTCACTGTGGTTTTGTCCTTTTGTTCTGTGGGTTCCCCACTGCCCAGTCTTGGTACTCCAAGGGTGGGCCCCATTCTGTTCCTATAGCAGTGACACCACCACCCCACCCCTGCAGAATTTCTTGCCAAAGCATACCCTCTCTGCATCTCTCCACATCTTCACAGCCATAAACGGTTAAATAAATGAGCTATGATTTGTTAAACAACCCTTGCTGTATTCTGCTATCAGCTCCTGAGTTACTATGGACTTAAATCTGACAAGCCATGCCAATAGATCAGGGATGTGTTGGAAGTGGTGCAGCCAGCCCTAGGAAATACAGCTGCCATTTAGAGATGTCTCAATTAGCTGGAAGAATGGGTCAATAGGGATCATATGAAGTTCAACACAGGGAAATATCTCCTCCTGCCCATGGTATGAATAACTCTATGCAACCAGGACAAGTAGGGGACAACTACATGGGGAGCAGCTCCCTTAAAAGACCTGCTGCACAACAGCTTCATCAGAGTCTGAGGAGCAACCACATGATGAAGATGGCCAGGCACATACTGAGTATTAGTGAGAAAACAGCCAGAAATTTAGGGATGTGTTTAACACCCTTGACTTTGCACCTTGGAGACATATCTCAGCATTGTGCCCTCCTTGAGGCTCCCCAGGGCAAGGGAGGTCTGACAAACTGGGGAATCTAATGGAGGGACAGTCAGATGTTTGGGAATGAGAGAGCACAATGTACAAGAAGCTGAAGTAAAGAGGTGTTAGAGGCAATCAAACTTCTGTCTTCAGCTACCTGAAAGGAGATAATGAAGACTGGACAGACTCATCTCACAGGTGCACAGCACAAGGATAAGAGGCAGCTCACAGAGAGAGAAACTGTGATTGTACATCAGAAGAAAATGTTAAGCAAAAGGATATCAGCTACTGGAGGAGGTGCCCGGAGCAGGTAGCATCTGCATCCCTGGAGATTTCCAAAACCTGGCTGGAGAAAACCCTGCTAGAGATGCTCTGGCTCCAAAGTTAATCCTGCATGGAGAAGGTTGTACAAGGTGACCTCCAGAGGTCCCTGCCACCCTGAATCTGCCTGTGATTCTATTAGGAGGTCCAAATGCCTTAGGCATGGGAAATCCAGGTGTATGACTGGTTCCTTATTACATACCAAATCATTAACATATATGTGGCATCAGCCATTCCATTCTGTCATGGTGGTAGGCAGTAACTGCAAGAGTTAAAACCATTAATGAGAAGGAGCATAGCATGATTCAGTCCTGCAGGGATCAGGAGTCCTGAAATGAAGTTACATAATTTTTCATGCACACTTTCTGTTTTCACTGTCTGCAGAGCAGAGTTGCAGCTCTGTGAGGTGCATAACTGCAGTGACCATTCACCTGTGGATGTCCCTGATAGTTCTGCATGGGCTGTGGGGGGACATACTCAGAGTAAGATTCAAGAAGACAAGCCAAGACACTCACCCACGTGGCATCTAGTGGCCAAATTGGGCTGGGTGGGGCAGTTTGGCAAGGCATTCTGTTGAAAGAAGGGTTCTTCATCAATGCAGTCCCTTTAGCTTCAAAAAAATGAAAATTTGGAGAGGCATTCAATACACTGCAGAAAGAGGGGCTGGAAAAGGTTGCAATAGAATGAGACAGCACAATAAGGTGTTGACAGATGGGCAGAATGTATGTGCTAAAGGGAGCAGAGAGGTGAGCAATCCAAGCCCTCCAACTGTGCTACATACCTACACTCCATTCTTCTCCTGCAGCACAATATGCATCACTCTCCGTTGTGTGCACGTGTGTCTCAAGATCTGCTTTGACACCTTTTCAAGGTCAAATTTTGCTTGTGTTTCAGATAGTCAGTTTAGGAGGAAGACATTAACCAAATGCACCTCGTCTGGTGAAGAGAAATGGGTAAATGTAGCTAGCTGAGGCCATCAAAGCCCATAATTTCCTAGGAAGACCTTTGGTTCTCAGGCCATGCCCCCAGCTGGCTCCCTTCACAGTGACCTTGGATTCCTCCTTCTCCAAGTCTTCACATGCCAGCCCTGGGCAGGTCCCACCCAGAGGAGCCCCTCCCCAGTGTGTGCACTGGCAGGCACCAAGGGGGAGCGCAGCAGAGGAGGAGATCAAAGGAGATGTATTCAGGACAGGATTGACAATTTGCAAGGAAAAAGCAACTTGTGGAGGGCAGAAGAGGTGAAGTACCAGAGGGAGTCACAGATGTGTGAATTCACCACTGAACACCTACGCTGTCATCTCCACTTCTGCCTTCAAGTCTCTATGGGTGAGCTCCCTGCCCACTCTGCATTTCCTCTACAAATCCCCATCTTTCCCAGCTTCATTATTATTTCTACTTCAACAAGAATTTTAGTGAAGTCCATCTGGAGGGTATTTTCCAAATAATTAAATGGTGAAGTGTCAGGTTCAGTTAAAGGTTAATTTCCCTGAGATGTTCTCTTTTAGATGCCAGCAGATGAACAGCAGATGGGACCTGGCATGGCAGGGAGCAGAGATGCCTCATTCTGGACTTCCCCCTGGGATTACTGGGAGGTGAAATGGAGCTGCTGGGGATGTCTGCAGGAATGGGGAGCACAGATGGCACAGCACCACCTGCTTCCCTGCTTCCCTGCTTCCCTGGGGGGCCTGGCCTGCTGGCTACAACAGAGACATCCACTAGTGATATCCAAAGGGAAATGGGTGCTACCACAGTGTACCAACATCATTGTCATGACTGTGGCTGCAGGAACCCTGTTGCTACCTTGGTCACTGCTGACAGCCTCAGGTGTCCCTCAGGCTTGTACCAGACAGGATGTGCTGGCAGCTGCCCTGTGAACACTGTGGAGCAGAGCAACCTTCCTCCCTCCCTGACTTCTCTGCCAACTGCACAGAAAAGGGTCCCAGAGAAGGAAGGGGAAAGCAGAACCCCCTCCATACACCCCTGCTTGGCTTTTGCTATCCCCATTCTCCCCTTCACTTTCTCTCTCCTCTGCTCCAGAGAGGTTTATTGTCTGCATCTTAAAAAGGGACACACACTGATCCTTATGGATGCTTTTCAACCTGAGATATTTCCTGATAGCACCATCCTGGTCCCTCATACAGCTCGCTTTCCAACGATGTCACTCCTCCTTTCTCCTCACTGCAGTTACCTGTTCTCTCTCATCAGCCCCATAACCCTTCAATAAGCCCCCAATACCCCCACTGAGCAGACACTGAGGACCCCACCCCAGCCCAGACACCTGGCCTCCATCAGTGCCTCCAAGCCCATCATTCTCCTTAATCAGTGATCCTCTGGAACTGTTGTTGTGTGCCCTTGGTCTGAGTGTTGGGTGGGATCACGTCGAAGGTGAGGCTGTCACAGGGGTTTGATCCTACTGATAATGGGTGGAAAAGCCCAACAAAAAGGCCAGAAGCTGATTTAGAAGAAGCAGCACCTTAAGGGGGATAGTCCTTGAGCTGAGATGTGGGTGAGATGTTGTGACTGCAGGGGAGTTCTGCTCTCCTGGTTATCTTAGCCAAAGGCACAGGGCAGGAACAACAAGGCAGCAGGCATGGAAGACCATGTTACTGATAACTCCCTGGAGCCAGAAGGGAGCCTTGACTCATCCAAGATGTCTCCTGGCAGCAGCACTGCAGTGTGCTGTGGATTTGGCCCCACATGCCTCTGCTTTCTCAGCAGGGAGAACAAGGGATTGGTTCTTTTCACAGCACATCATGAGACTCGCCCACCTGTGTGAAGCATTTTGGACTCCCTGTGCTCATAGCACTGTTTTAGTATTTAATGAATGAGTCTTACAGTCAGTTAGGCTGTTTGGCTCCATTTGAGGGCTCCAGTTTTCTTTTCCTGTCTTTTTTTGATATTTGTTTCATCAGCAATGCTCTGAAAGCTAACTGGGGTCACTGGAAATCCAAAAGAAAGCAATAAAAAGGCCCTAAGGAGAATGATTCTCTCTAAATCCAGCCTGTTTGGCTCCCTGAGCACAGAACAGGTTTCACATGGACAGTAGGCTCACAGGAATGGGGAGAGATGTGAGACATGCATGGTGGAGTTTGCAGTCTTTATTTTTTATTTCAAAATCCGACAGATCCTGTCCCAAAGATGAGGTGGGAAGAAAGTCTCATTTGTGAATCCTGTCACGACTGTGACATAAAACAGGTGCTGCCTGAGCATCCCTGCAGAGGCTTGGCAGTCATGTGTGCCTGGCAGGGGGAATGTAAGCAGTTAGAGAGATGCAAACCTACAGGCTTGTGTGCTGATTTAGGGTATCTAAGTGTTAAAAGTAATTTAGCATTAAGTTGTCACTAAAAATCCACCCTGAATATGATGAACTGCCATGACAAAGGAAAAACAACTTTTGAATTCTTTTGGACCTTTTGCTGTGGAAGTCTTAGGGCCCTCATCAGAGCAAAATTGAAGAGCTCTAACAAGTGATGCAACTATGGGTCTGGGTATCTCAAAACACTGGAGGCTGCTTCATAGAATCCTAGAATCTGCAGTTCCTCCAGGTTGCTAAGAAGTCATTAGTAGGGCCAAGCAAACTCACTTTCTGTGGATGGTCTGGAATTATGGTTGCTCCTTGTAGGGAATCAGCTCATACCTCTAAGCACTTACTGTGTCTGAGTCTGACATGTTGATTGAATTATTTTGCTCAAAGTTAGTAATGAAGACCAGGAATCGGTCTTGCCTAGGTCTTTTCTTATCTGTACCAAAGCTTCCAACTCAGTTTCCAAATCTGAGCTTTCAACATGATATTGCTAGAAAATTCAAGTTACCTGCACTAGGAACTTTCTTTTTTTTCTCCCATATATCTCATGTAATTCACACACTGATCCTTTTCTGAAATGTTCTGTGCTCCTGATATGCTTTGTACAATCCAGTTTATTCCAAGTTGGTCTCTACAGCTTGAATATATTCCACAGCAATTTCCAGCAATATAGGAAAATATTATTTTTGGCTGCAAGTTCTCCCAGACTTTTCCCGGAAGAGCTCTGGCATCCTACACCTTGGTGAAGAGCCAGGAAGTTCAGTCAGGAAAAGTTTTGTATCATGCAAAGTGGTGACTCTGAGAGAAGGTTTCATCCTCTCTGATCTGCTTGAGCCTCCCACAGCTCCTTGCCTCAGCAGGCAGTGTTTTCACACACAGGCTGCTCTGGTGAAACAGCAGCCAAAGGCCATGGGCATACACAAAGTCTGAACAGGCAGAACCAAAAATAGACTTACCTGGAGTGGCCAGGCACAAGGGCAGAAGCCTGTGGAGGCTCTGGGGGTTCCATCAGTGGAGGTGTTCAAAATTTGACTGGGTCCTCAGTGACCTGCTTGTTCTTCCAAGCCAGCTCTGTTTGAAGCATCCATACTGGGACCTGTTGTAGTCTCGTTTCCAGCCTTGCCTCTGGCTCCATCTCCTTTTGTTCCTGTTTGAAATCCAGGGATGGACCTGGGACATCATTTGCCACTTGCCATGTCTGTGACAAAGGACCCTGTTACCAGTAGCCAGCTCTGCCCACTGGGCTCAGGCCCTGCTGGTGAGGGGATGGCCTGTGCTGGGGTCACCCTCTGCTCCTGGCATGCTGGCCCTCAGAGAGCAGCATCTTCTCCAAAACCTGCAGGCTGAAAGATCAAAAAATGCCCCAAGAAGTCTTGGGTCATTTTTTGATCTGTGGGTCGTACAGCCAGCTAAAACAGCTGAGCATGGGTTAACACTGACTGCTTGGTGCTTACCTAAGGGAAATAAGTCTTTTTCCTGCTGTTAAAATGATTCACATTGAGTAGGGATGTAGGAAAAAGGATAACACTTAAATATACTGGAACTATAGAAAATAGATGCAGACTTAAAGTAGAGCTACTGGAAAAATTGACTATCAGTCTTCTCAAATATTTTAAACACAATTTGAACTCATGAAACTGTTGGCCATTTCTAGTCATTGAAACACAGATTCTGCTGATCCATCAAGACACTTTTGTCAAGTGATGATATCAAGGAGGGTCCATAGGAAATAGGACCCAGAAGAAATTTCCAAAGCAGTGACCACTGTTGGTGGTTAGGAAGGATCTTTTGAGAGTAGTTCCCTAATCTGGCCTGTCACACTTCTCATCAGGAGTGGAGTTGAAAGAGATCTCCAGGATCAACCACTCAGTCCCAGGGCTCAAAAGATGACAGTAAACATCCTCTTCTCCATCAAGCCTGTGATCCAGATGTGCTGGTTATTCCTCTCTACCCTGCAGTTATGGGCACTCACTGATTTGTTTTCTTCCTAGTATAAATCTAGGAATGAGCTACTAACATATAAATTTTGGGCTTAAACCCATGAGCTCGAAACCATGGAGTTTGAGTCATCTTTGTGCTTCAGGTGAAGCAGCTGAGCCTTTTTCTGCTTACCCATCTGATGTGCTCAAAAACAGAACTCTGATCCAGCTGCTGCTGTCTCCCTTTCTGGGAGCCCAAGGCTCTTTTGAAGAACAGGAGGAACACAGTGGCTGCTGTTTCCTAACTGTTGCATGTCCTTTGGCACTTCTGCACATGTCATGGTTTCATCTCAGTTTTGATCTTCCTTATAGTCTGGCCTTCATCTTCCTGTCTCAAAACATTCTCTTTCATTTCCTGTGGGAGGAAGAGACGAGTCCATTCCTGTATGTGGAAGAATCAGATATAAGTTATTGAATCTATTTTCTGACAGATTGCCAGCATGATGGATTTTAAGGAGAGAAATGCCCAATGTTTCAGACTTTTGGAAGCCTTGGCTCCATAAATAAAGGTGAGACCCTTAGGTCAGCAATGGTGTCAGGTGAACTAAAGCCCTCCAATACCTGCTCCAAGCACTCTGTGATGCTGCCAGTTCATCTTGCACCATATAAGCAGTTGTTCTGTGCCAGACTGGAAAAAGATAATGCATAATGACAAGCTGATAATTTGTCTTTAGGACATCTTGAAGTGACTTGCCAAGACTGCCATGCTATAATCACCTTTCTAGTGTTTCCCAGCCTTTAGGCAATACCTTGCTTTTCCCTTACACTTCACAGCAGGACATGGAAAATCAATCACATTTTTCAAGAAACTCACCTTGAGAGAGAGCCCCAAGAGCTCTGTCCAAGGTCTCTGTAATTCACAGACTTTATGACTAGCAAAAAATGATGACAATTTATTTTCACTTTGCAGCAAAGTCATTAAATGCCCTGCTGTTTCAGCTTGTGGCCCATTGTCAAAGGGAAAACTGAGCATGCTTGTGGACCTGTTCAGTAGTTTCCACTGAAGACACTCCCTGGAGAGGAGGGTTCTAACCCTGCTGCCCAGACAGCCTCCTTGTGCCTGTGCAAGGAGAGAGGCAGCACCTCTGGTCCTCCATGAGGTTTAGCTGGCCTGCCTAAAGCATCACATCACAACCTTAGTCCAAGGGACAGAGTGCCTCAAGAACAAGTCCTAAAAGCTCCAGGAAAGCTGACATAGTGCCAATAGTTCCTTTGGGTGGAAAATGCTCAGTGAGACTGGTTCTGAGTGCTACTTTAGCTGAAAAGAGCACATTCTCAGTTGAGCACTTGTGTTTTGCATTCTGTGTCATTTCCCATTTTCTCCTTGCAAGGTTTCAATATTCCTGTTTTACTGATGCAAATACCCACTCAAAGCCCTCATTGAGCTGGCTTTAATTAGCACTTTAATGAGCTGCTGAAAATTCAGGATTGCATTTGAAATGCTAACAAAAATGTCTGTCAGTTTATTCCACAAACCCTAAAGGACTGTTTAATAGATCATGTAATCACAGAATGAAAGGACCTGGAAAGAACCACTTGTAACAGCTTGCTTGGGACTTTTTCCAGTCGGGACCTCTTGACAGGCTAATTCATCCATGTGGCCACTCACTCAAATGCCAGTGGAAGTCTTTCACATATCCAAGCCAAAATCAGTGATTTTTGACTTTACAGTCTTCAGATTAAATTTAAAAGACAAATTTAAAAATATATAAACTGTAAGTGCTATTATCAAAATGCTCTGGATGACGAATCTTTCCCTAGGAAATTAGTGATACCACCTCTGTAATCCATCTGAGAACTTCTTTGACTACGGTTGTTGAAAGAAAATAACAGAACCACCAAGGGCACCATTAGTAAGTACTCCAGCCATCCTATTTTCTGAGCATCAAGTGCAATACATTGACTTAGTGAGTATGTGAATAGGAAGATTTGTGTGCAAAGAGGAGTGGGAGGGTGTCTGTACCAGGAAGGAGTGTGGCTCTGGAGGCGGTGAGTGGCTAAACAGAACATCAGTTGAATAGTGCTTTGCAAAGAAAGGGAGCATCAATTCCCACCTCTGACAGCTTGGATGTCAATCTGAGTAACCACAAAAAAGTTTCACCCAGGTTCAGGTTGTCACGAGAAACAAAAACTCCCCAACAGCATTCTTAGTGTTGGAGAATCAAGGCTTTACTTTATTCTGGCCAGGATGTGCAACAGAAATAATTTCATTCACACATAGCCCAGGTTTTGCAGAGAAAATCATCCCATGACACATGACTTTGACTGGATTTTTCACGTCTTGTGTGTGAAAGCATCAGGAGAAAACCAGGGTAAGGACCATGTGATAGAATTTGTTGGAATCCAGGGCACAGGGAATATTTTCCTGCCTGTATTAGGGAGCCCTGACCCCCAGTCAGACACTGTTTTTAACCTTTGTCCCAGGGAAAAAATTGCTAAAGCTTTGGGATGAGTTGGAGAACAGAGGTGTGAACTAGGTATGTAGCAGTAGTAGTAGGAATCTATCACAGGGTGAAAGATTTAGGATTTTTAGGATTTTAGTATGAGAGTGAATGGGAGACAAGATGGAGGATTTTGGGTGTTGTCTCATCTCTCCTTCTTGTTCTTCTTCTTCTCCATTTTCTGTAGCATTGGTGGCACAAAGTCATTAGTTAGGGATGGTAGCAGCATAATTGTTATGTGTTTAGATTAATAGAAGTTATTGGTAGTAAAGTAAAAACAATGTACGTGTTAGAAGGTAATTGGATTAGGCATCTTTAAAAAGGCCTTGGGTTTGGGTATCGAGGCCATTTTGCTCCATTTTGTGCCTTGTTTCTCATACGCTCAGTCTGGTGTGCAGACAGCGTACTGAATTTAAGATAAGAGAAAAATAAACAACAAACTGCAGACCAAGAGACAGTGAGTCTTGCTCATCTTTCATCCCTGGCAAAGAACTCATGGGAGGGAACCTCCTTCAAGGGCCCAAGGGGCAGGTTCCCAGCAGTGTGTGGGGAAACAGCAAAGTCTCCCACAGAATTGGTTAGCACTGGGAAAAGTGTCATTTGTGGCAAGACAAGATGCAGATGAGTTCAGCAGAGCAAATGCACTCCTGGAGCAGGTGGCTGACAACAAAGTACCACAGATCAAATACATATTTTCTCTTCCTGTTATGCTGATTTGGAGACAGATTGCTGCTCAAAATATCTTGTCAGGAAAATTAATCCAAAACCACCAGAGGTTTATGTCCATAAAGGAGACAGAGGAGTCCTGCAACTTTATTTGAATAAAGGGAGAGGGCACGGGGCATTTCCCATGGGGTCTCTCAGACTGTTAGAGGATGCAGCCTCCTTTTTATCCCAATTTCCTGGCCACATTTCCCTCTCTCTTTCCCATTGGCTGAGGTGCTTGAGATGTACAGACTTCCCCAAATGCCAAATACAGACCCCCTTCTAATGTATACCCCCCCTTCTTATTTCCTTGTGTCTCTACTTTTTCTCCAAGTCCAGGGGTTTAACACAGTCCTGAGTGAGTAACAGTCTGTGCCAATTAGTGGAATTCCTATGGAACTGCTGGCTCTTTCCCATTGCTTCTTTCACCTATCAGCATCTGTCTTTATCTACCAGCAGGCCCACAGTTTGTTTGTAAAGACACCTCCTTCTCATTCCTTTCAATCTAGAATGAAGAAGCACAAATAAATGGGTTGTGTGAATGGCTGAAAGGGAAAAGCTACTTAAATAGACCACTGGAGTGCTTATGAAATTAGGCTTTAAGAAATATTGTTTATTAAATATGTTTATTGTTTAAATTATTGTTAGGGTGATTAAATTTTATATTTTACACAATACCTCATTAATTACTTTTAATATGCAGGCTAAATCCTAAGACCAGAAGAAGACAAAGTGGTAAGGTTTCTGGTCCAAAATTTTCTAAAGTAAAATATTCAACATGTGCTTAGAAAAATGAGCTTCATGTAAGTGAAAAAGCTAAATAACTCCAGAATGTAAAGCTGAACTTATATTAAGGCTTGAGAAAAATACTCCAGGTTTACTCAAAATTTTAAAATCTCCTTAAATGTTCTGCTGGGCTTTCACTGCAGTGAATTTTCAGTTAGATGCTCGGACTGACCACACAGTCAAAAATGTTCTTTTGTGTGATGCGATCTGGGTGATGGTGACTCACAGAGGGTGATGTAGGGCTAGCTGTAGACACAGTTTGGGGAATGGCTGTGTTGGTTCTTCTCTCCTGTGTAATGCAGCCACTGTGGGATCCAGCCATCAGCAGGAGAAGGGATGGCTCTGCAGAGCAGCCTAAATTTGTCACAGCGGGTGTGTGAGCACACACAGAGAATGCAGCTAACACACACAGGACACATTTAGGTTTTCTATACATAGAGTGGGTGAACTTTCCTATCTGTGCACAAATATAGACTCAGTGCTGCATCACAGGACTCGCCTCTGCTAGAAACCTTCTCTGCAAGACTCAGCTGACACTGAGTTCAGCAGCAAGATTTTCACTGGCAAAAGTCTCCCTTGGAGAACTTTGGGTACCCTGGGCCTTATCCTGGCACTGGGAATGGGGCTGTTCTCCCCTGGGTGCTTCAGCTCCTCTCACCCAGCCCAACCCTGTCACTCTCATTTTTCAGCCTTCTGATGCTTTCATTCTTGTGATGGAGTTTCTCACACTGGTTTTTGTAAACATGCACATGTTTTTCTAACTGTCTTCTTGTTTTTCATTCTTTCTCCTGGGAGGAGAAAGATTTGATGGACTTTGTCACTGACCAGTGTGGTTGGAGAGGATGTAACTTCACCTTCCAGTCGATGGTCATTCCCAAAACTCTATATAATGTGAAAACCAAAATAAAGTTTCTTCTTCTTTGCCTTCACTCAGCTGTGTCTCTGCATTTCGTGTTGCACACTAGAGTGACACAACCCTCCTCCAGAGGGGCTCAGGGACCCTGATCTGGGGGTGCAGTGTGGGGACAGGAGGGCAGGGTCCAGCTGGAATTGGGACATTTTGCAGCAGACAAATGCAAGCAGGTGTATGTAGTGCCCTCTTTAATCTGTGGGTAAAGAATAACACACCTCAGTGTACAGAGCTGGAGGAAGAGGACCAGTTTGGAGGAACAGAGCAGCTCTGGAGCACCAAAACACTCCTGGGAATTCTAGGTGCAGCTGTGTGGATCTCATGGGGATAAGCTGCATATTGCTCTTTAGAGACTCTCTCCCTTTTAAAATTCAGCCCTAAAGCAGATGGTTTGGTCTGGTAGGGCTGGGACAACACTGCTATAAAGAGATTCCTGCACTTTTCTCTGAAACATCTGCTTGTGCACAGGAGGGAATGCAGATATTGTGGTTTCAGCATTCACTACGTTTGATACTGGATTTAATTTAATTTGGAAAGCCAAAATGTTTCTTTTTGGGACCAACAGAAAATATTCTGGTTTATCTGAAATAGAGTATTTGCCTCCTGCAGGAGTGGTGGGGTGGGAAGGATGTACAAGGAGGCATAATTGTCCATTTTTGTTGACACACTTTGCCTTCCACTCACACTGATTTTTAGCTTAAATTTTAAATTGAAAATCTGAACACAAAAACTGGGGAGAGGGGAAAAGCCATACTTTTTAAAATGTCAAAAAGAAATGCTTCTGTTTCAAAATGTCAGGAAAAAAATCACTTGTCATGGTGGGGCTCTGTTACAACAGAACCATTTATCTCTGTTTCAGAAACTGTAAGAATTTGCTACTTAATTTTCCATTTCAAGTGTCCAGTCCAAGCCTTGATGCAAGGCAAATAGAGTAGTTCAAAAAACTCAAACTACCATGCTGGGAAGACCCTGTTATGCACATGCTGCCACTGCCCAGAGCAGGGTGCCTTGGAGCACCTGAATAAGAGTCCTCAGAGCATAAGAGGGCAAAGATTTGCTCTGTGCCATCCATGAAGGCTGAGAAAATCTGGTGTCAGGGTTCCTCTGCAGCTGATCTTGCACTCTCTGCCAGCACATGGAGAGGACACCCGTGTTTCCCCCTGTTTGGGGTGAATATCATGGAATCAAGGAATGGTTTGGGTTGGAAAGAACTTTACAGAGAATCTTGTTCCAACCCACAGCCATGGTCACCTCCCACTGTCCCAGGCTGCTCCCAGCCCCAATGTCCAGCCTGGCCTTGGGCACTGCCAGGGATCCAGGGCAGCCACAGCTGCTCTGGGAATTCCATCCCAGCCCCTCCCAGGGAACAATTCCTAATTCCCAAGATCCCATCCATCCCTGCCCTCTGGCAGTGGGAAGCCATCCCCTGTGTCCTGTCCCTCCATCCCCTGTCCCCAGTCCCTCTCCAGCTCTCCTGGAGCCCCTTGAGGCCCTGGAAGGGCTCTGAGCTCTCCCTGGAGCCTCCTCTTTTCCAGTCTGAACAACTCCAGCTCTCTCAGTCTGTCTCTAAACTGGAGAGAGATGGATTTGATGAGTGGACTCTTGGATAAGAAAGGGGTTGGATGATCACATCCAGAGGGTTGTGGTCAGTGGCTCAGAGTCCTGACGGATATCTGTGACAAGTGGTGTCCCTCAGGGCTCTGTACTGGGACCAGTGTTATTTAATAGAAGGATCAAGTGCACCTCAGCTAATTTGCAGATGACACCAAGATGAGGGGTGCAGGTGACACACTTGTATGATGGGATGTCATGCAGAGGAACTTGGAAAAGCTTGAGAAGTGGCCCATGGGAATCTCATGAGGTTAATAAGGCCAAGTGCTGGTGCTGCAGCTGGGTTGGGGCAATCCTTGGTGTCAGTCCAGGCTGGGGGATGAACTGATCCAGAGTGGCCTTGCTGAGGGATGTGTGGGTGCTGGAGGATGAGAGATTGGAACGAGCTGGCCATGGGTGCTGGGACTCAGAAACCAGCTGGATTGTGGCTGCATTCCCAGCAGCATGGGCAGCAGGTGAGGGATGTGGTTCTGCCCCTCTACCCCACCCAGGTGAGACCCCCACCTGCAGTGCTGCCTCCACCACAAGGAAGATGTAGGCCTGGTGAAGCAAGTCCAAAAGAGCCCACCTAGTTGATTCGAGGGATGGAATACATTTCTTATGAGAAAAAGAATTATCAATTCCAATGATAATTGGAATTGTTCAGCCTGGAAAAGAAAAGACTTCAGGGTGACCTAATTGTGGCCTTCCAGTACCTAAATGGAGCCAACAAGACAGAGGGACTTTTTACAAAAGAGCATGCAGTGACAGGGCAAGAGGGAAAGAATTCAAGCTAAAAGAGAGCAGGTTTAGATTAGATCTTAGGGGGAAATTGCCATGAGGATGGTGAGGCACTGGAACTGTTTGCCCAGAGAAGCTGTGGCTGCCCCATCCCCAGAAGTTTTCAAGCCAGGCTGGATGGAGCTCTGAGCTAACCTGCTCTAGGGAAACACGTCCCTGCCTGTGACATGGGGGTAGGAACTAGATGATCCTAAAGGTCCCTTTTAATGCAAACCATTTTATGATTCTTTGATTCTGTCTCCACAGCAGAGGGGCTCCAGCCCTCAGATCATCTTAGTGGCTTCCTCTGGATGTGTTCCAACAGGNGGGCAAGAGGGAAAGAATTCAAGCTAAAAGAGAGCAGGTTTAGATTAGATCTTAGGAGGAAATTGCCATGAGGATGGTGAGGCACTGGAACTGTTTGCCCAGAGAAGCTGTGGCTGCCCCATCCCCAGAAGTTTTCAAGCCAGGCTGGATGGAGCTCTGAGCTAACCTGCTCTAGGGAAACACGTCCCTGCCTGTGACATGGGGGTAGGAACTAGATGATCCTAAAGGTCCCTTTTAATGCAAACCATTTTATGATTCTTTGATTCTGTCTCCACAGCAGAGGGGCTCCAGCCCTCAGATCATCTTAGTGGCTTCCTCTGGATGTGTTCCAACAGGTTTTCCTCGTGCTGGGGGCTGCAAAGCTGGATGCAGCACAGCAGGTACCAGGGTCTCTCATCTAACGTGCCTGAGCCTGCAAAAGCAAAGTTTTTGTGCTGAGAGCAAAAGTTGTGGTGCTGAGGGAAAGGACAGTGAAGGGATGCAGCTACCAAAAGCTGTACTGCAGGAAGTGCTCAGGAGAAAGAGAGCAGGGGCTGGGCTGTCCCCGTGTGGTGCACAAGTAATGCCAGTGCTGAGCAGGGAACAGAGCCAGTGGGGAGCAGCCAGGGAGGGACAAAATGACCTGACAAGATGCTGCATGGCAAGGGAGACCCCCTGACACACTGCCAACCCTGCCCACCCTCTCGGACAACTTTGGCTGTTGCTAGAACATATTATAAGTTTCTCTGCATGCAGGCCTGCAGATAAATTTTCCCATGGGAGAACATCCTTTTGCTGTCTTTTTACTCTGTATAAGCTTTCTATAAACAAAATATCTGTGTGTTCTTCAAGGACGTTTTAAATTCCTCTGCCTGTCTCCTTGGAGTGGGAGAAAGAGCTAAAGAACTGTTATATCTTTCTGATATTGTAAGCATTCTAAGATTCTTGTAACAGAGCAGTGAAGAAGAAACATCTGAGCTCTGTACCTGGCCACATTATTGCCCGAAATCCTCTGATTATAGAGTCATTTTAATAAATCATATTAGCCTTCTGAAATTATTGTCAAGAGCCCCTTTTCAATGCATGGACCACAGCAATACTTTGGCAGGTGTTGCCCACCTCCCCTGCTGGCTGCTGGAATGGGAATTGTTCTGGACCTTGTGCAGGCAAATACTGCAGCTGGGACAACACGGGTGTGGCATGGACATGGCTCCCTCAAAAAGGAAATATTATCCCAGGAGATGAAGTGGCACCCCCAGCTCCAGGAAAACCTGGTGCAGAGCCTGCTTCAACTGCTAGCTCACTGTTTTGCTCCCATGAAACCACATCTTGTGGGAGCCACTGCAGACTTTCCTTCCTTGCATATGACAGACCTACACATCCCAGAGTCTGCCAACATTATTGCAGAGTGACTGGATCTGCCTGAGCTACAAACTGCTTGTCTGCTCCTGCACTGCCAGGCAGATGGGCCCCTCTGATGGGATGCAAAGCACTCAGTGCCACTGAGGGTAACGTACAGAATCTCACTTTATTTGCTCAGGGGATGTTCTCTGCCATGGTAGAGCTGGATCTCATATCAGAGATGTCTTATCTTGAATACAAACATGCTCACAGGCAGGCAGGATCAATTAAAGAAGTGAAGCAGCTTGCAAATCAGCTGGCTCTGAGAGCTTCCCTGGTCTCTTCCAGCAAGTGAGTCAGAGCACGTGGACTCAGGATAGCATCAGGCATCTCCAGAGAACACAGCAAGTGCAGGCTAACGTGTTCTGCCCAGGAAACTGATAATGGGGATGAATGCCACCTGGTTTGTGCTGAAAAAGCTCCGAAACATGAGAAAAACAGGCTGTTTGATTGGGATTTTCAGGAGCAGGAGGATTTGATCTCATTAACTATTTCATGAGCCTTGCTGACTTTTCAGTTCTGTGAAACAGTCTGGAACTTGCCTGCTCAGGCTGTTAGAAGAATATGAATTACTGTCTCCATATTTCTAAATACCACACTCTGAAGTGGGGCATGAAACACTGGAAGAGGAAGCTAGTGAGGGTGTGGAGGCTCCATTCTTGAAGATATTAAATATGAAAGCCCCTCAACAACCTGAATTAATTTGAAAACTAATTCACCTTTAAAGCTGGTCCTGCTTTAGGGAGGTTGGTTGGACCAGGTGGTCCCTACAAGTCTCGTATTACTCCAATATGCAATTTATAAGCAAATAACAAAGAAAACTATAATGAATTGGTCATTCAGGTTTGAATCAAAGTCTCGAGGGGTTGTGCTTGAAAAAAAGATATGATGGATGTTGCTTTGTAATTTTTTCCCCCAGTAGTTCTTGCCCAAAGCATTGCCATGACTCACTGCTCTGTGCCAGAGCCTTTTCCACACAAGCCCTTCCTCACACAGCATCCTCAGTTAAAGATATATGTGTCCCCATCCTTGTGAAATTTAGCATATTTGACAAAATGTTGGCTTGCACCTCTCCCACTGACATGAAAACGCAGTTAGAACTGCCTTTTAAAAGTGATTTTTTCTGGCATACTGAAGAGTGATTAAAATACGACATTTCTGTAAATTGGTCATTGTATAATTAGAAGTTTAAAGTCAATGTATTTTTAATATAACAGATGCTGTTATCTCCACCTTTCTATTTAACAGTAGGAAGAAGGCTACACAACTACAAGAAGAAAATAAATGGGTTTTCAAGAATGTTCAGTGAATTGGATGTTGCAAAATTCCCCTGCATTACAGCAGCTCAAACTCCCCGCCAAGTCATGACAACTCTCAGGATAAAACAAGGAGTGTTCCACATCCACAAGCTGCACATTTCTATGTATTTTGTGGTTCACAAATATTGCCGTGGTCCGTGCATTGACAAAGGACTCTTGACAATAATTTCAGAAGGCTAATATGATTTATTAACATGACTCCATAATTGATAGGATTTGGCTATTATCTGCCCAGCAAGGAGCGTCCCAAGCTCCTGCTGCTGCTTCATCCAAGGAATGTCTGAATAGTTTACACAATCAGAGATGACAACCCTTCACCTCATAGGATGAAAGAAAGAAATCCCCTATCTCCCATTACCAGGAGACAGGCAGAGGAATCTAAAAATGCCCTTGAAACACAACACAGAGACTTTGTTTACAGAAACTTATACAGAGTAAAAGACAGCAAAAAGATGCTTTCCCATGAGCAGATTTTTCTGCAGGCCTGCATGCAGAGAAACTTATAATGTGTTCTTGCAACACACAAAGAGGAGAAAATCCCCTGCTTGCCTGGTGGGATTTTTGTCCCTCAGGGAGAGTGGACTGTGTGCCAGACCTTCCATTAGCAGACCTTGCCTCAGGCCAGGGCTGGTTTGCCTCCCATTGCTGCAGTGTGATCTCTTCCCAAGCCAGAGCTGTCCCTCTCCTCTGTCACTGCACAGCAGCACCAGCTCAGCCCAGACATGGCCTTTGCCACCCCGTGGCTATGGATGGACCGAGGGATTGCATTTAAATAAAGGCTCATCACTGAGCAATACATGGGACCAGTATTGTTGTGGTTGGTTTATTAACAAAGGACTTTTGATAATAATATTAGAAGGGTAAATATGATTTATTAACATGACTCTATAATTTAAAGGATTTGGGTTATTATCTGCTCAGCACGGAGCATCTGAAGCTCCTGCTTCTAGTTTTGTTTAAGGAGTGTTAGAATAGTTTACTTAATTAGAGATAACAACTTTTCACTTCATAAGTTGAGAAGGAGAGAAAACTTTTATCTCCTATTATTAAAAAACAAGTAGAGAAATTTAAATGCTTTTAAACACACATTAAAAATTGTATTTATAAAAACTTGTACAAAATAAAAAACAATTTAAAAAAGCTTTTTCATAATTTTTTAAAATAAATTTACATACAAAAAAACTTATAATATGTTTTTGTAACAGGACCAGGTAATTCAAATCAGACCCCCACAATGAGGAATCACACATCAGAAAAACCCAAAATTTTTCTGGTTAGAAGTCTTTTGGTTTTTTACTTATTAAAATAATTTTTAAATTAGTTATTGTAGAAGCTCCAAAATAAAAGGGTTACAAGTGGCTTCACAGGTGTCCTGGTTCCAGCCAGCACAGGGTTGATTTTTTGCAGCAGCCAGGAGGGGCATGGCCAGGACCCTGGGGTTATTCTGTAGCACCTACATCACAATGGGTGAGGGCCAAGGCAGAAACCCTGCAGCCAGGGGTGGGTTCTGCCCCTGCTTCTGGGGCCCAGACTCTGGTGAGAGCCCCCTGAGCAGGGCAGGGGCCTGCTGCTATTACAGCCACATTTTCTTAGAGAATGTCCATCCTATGCAGATCCCTGAACTAATGGCTGAGTGACATAAACAGTGATTTCCTACAGCAATCACCTCACTGTACTATATTTCTGGGGCAGTTTAGAGAAGGGATATTTATTTGGCCTTGTAAACTCAGTCAAAGTCATGATGGTAGAAACAGCTGAAATATTAATTAATTCTTGCACTGTAATTATAAAAGTTCCCCTTCCTCACTCAGAGCGTGACAAAGAAGCTTCTCTGACCCATGCTGGAGAGGGAGCCTGTCGCAGTTGAGCTAGGAGCGAGACAGAAACTCACCAGCCAACTGTGACAATATGAAGAGCAAGTTTATTTGAAATACACTACTTTTATAACACTGATAGTTGCCATTAGCTGATTGGTCTTATGGCAATTTATCTGACTCCATTGGTGGCTTCAGCTAACGCAGTTCCAAGGACACTGTCTCTAAACTTAACTATTGTTTACATTTCTTCTTCATAGACTCACTTATTATCTCTAAACTTTCTCTCTGGCTGTGAGAATACAGCCACAGGAACCTATTTCTGTTCACTTCTTATTTCATTGCTATCTCTAGTAAATGGTTCTTATCACGTCCTGTGATCTTTCCCTTTTGTGCCTCCAATTCTCCTCTCCATCCCACTGCAGGGGGAGGGAGACTGGGATGTTTTAGTGGGAACTCTAAATTAGAGAATACCATTCCTAAACTAATTACGTTTGTATTTTTCAGTTTTTCCTAGTAAAGAACTGTTATTCCTATTCCCAAATCTTTGCCTGAGAGTCTTTTAATTTCAAAATTGTGGTAATTCAGAAGGAGGGGGTTTACCTTTTCCATTTCAGGGGAGGCTCTTGCCTTCCTTAGCAGACTCCTGTCTTTTCAAACCAAGACAGACAGAGACAGTGCTTCCAGCTGGTGACTCAGCTCTGCCACCCACCCTCCAGGCAGGCAGCTGTGCTGCCGTGGCTGCTTGTGCTCTGGTAGCAGCAGCCCAGCAAGGACTGAGCTCTCTCCACTGTCTCTGAAACATGTGGGTTTTGCTCTTTGGGAAGCATCTTTGAACCCGTCTGCCAGAAAGAAAAATGAAGGTTTGCCCTGTGAAAGTGATTGTTGTAGGACACTCTTCAAACTGGAAATGATTGTTCTGGCTGTGTCTGGTTGTTCTGGCTCTGGTAGTTAATTCCTATTAGTACTTTTTCACTCCTCACTGCAAAGCTCTTCCTGTCCCTAACCAACTGCAAAGTCAAATCAAGACACTGATGATTAGTAAAAGCCCAAGAAATAGCACACCCAACAGACCAGGGAGTGATAATAGAAAACCATGCAGACTTTTCCACTGTAGTTGACAACCAAGAAAGGTTTGGTTGGGTACTACCTTCAGAGGAGTTGTATAATTGGAAGGCTATCTGTCACCTCATCTTGCCTGGAATATTGATATTTTCTATGTGTGTACAACAACAAAAGCATTCTACAGAATAACTGTTCAGCAGAGAGCAAGAAACCACCCTTGTGGTGTGTATTTAACTCAGGAACAAGAAATCTCTGTGCTGCAGATTTTGAGGGAGCAATGGAAAGTGTGCAAAGTATAAGCCAGTGTATCTTTAATTCCCTGAATAATACCAATGTGATATGCTTCAGGATGTAGAGTATGAAATACAGATATATAAAATATATATGTATATATATATGTGGAGTGTGAAATACAGATATACACAACATATAATTGTGTATAGAAGCCAGTGATCCAGCAAGTTCCAGTGAGGGAGATGTTAATGAGAGGGTTCAGACAGTTCCTCAAACTGAGGAATTGAGCTGCAGTTGCAGCTTCTTACACACCAGACAGCTGTGGGAGCAGGCAGGACAATTTCACCTGAGCCATCACATCTGCAGAGAGAAGCAGCAAGCAGAAAGCAGTGAGATGCCATGTCCCAGTGCCACTGGTGGGTGTGTTCTTTCTTTCCTCTGATCTCTCTCTTCTTGAATGAATAGTTCTTGCTATGAAACTGCTCCCTAAACTCCACTTTGGAGGCAAGGCAGCTTTAACCTTCCTGCCCTGTCCAAGCAAAACCTGCTGCTCTGAGCCTTGCCCTCCTGCTCCATACTCTTCTCTCCTCTTTTCATGAACTTTTCTGGAAATTGGGAGAAGCACATTCAGTCTGGGACAGCAGAGGATGTGAGGGAAAGCCCAGCATGGCCCAGACCCAGGGTCAGCTGAGGCACAGTGTGACAGCACTCGCTGTCCCTGCCCAGCTGTCACAGCTTGAGCCAGAGCAGTGGTTACAGGGACCCCAGCTCACAAGGTTTTAGAAGGCTTTACCATGAAGACTCCATGATTGCTTGTTTCAGAGCTTGTTACAAAGGCTTCAGATTGTCACACTTACGTGCAACATGAATCACAGAGACACAGCACAGTCACACTGAGAGAAGGCAAGGAAGGAGAAGGTTTTATTTTGATTTTTTGTATTATATAGAGTTCTGGGAATAACCATCGATTGGAAGGTGAAGTTACCACCTCTTCAACCACACTGGTCAATGACAAAGTTTATCAAATCTTTCTCCTCTCAGGAGAAAGAATGAAAAACAAAAAGACAGTTAGAAAAACATGTGCATGTTTACAAAATGCAGTGTGAGAAACTCCATCACAAGAATGAAAACATCAGAAGGCTGAAAATCAGAGCGACATAAGATTATTTCAGAAGGCTTACAGCTATTCAACTGGAACATCTCTTATCATACTAAATTGATGGGCTGGTAACCAAGACCAGCTCCCTCTTACCATTGGTTAAGAGAGAGAAAACTATCTCTGTGTTTGTGGGAGCAGAACAGAAAAACACCACCTGTGGCCTTGAGCAGGACACAGCTCAGAGATGTGTTTATAGAATCTCTCTTTGAAAAAGTGGAGTTTTCCCTTGGGAAGAAAAAACCTTAGCAAGCTTGCAGCTAGGAAAATCCAGAAACCCAGTAGGAAATTCAGAAATTATTAATACCACACCCAGGCAGAGGGCCTGGGTGCAGCCAGCATCTCAGCAGGGTCACCCGTGTGCTGATGGCTCTGCAAGGAAACACACAGCAGAGAAGACAACTGGCATGGCAGGCACTATGATAGTGTTATCAGCAATCAAACAGTGGTGTTTGTGTCACATCTGTTTGGAATCACAGTTTTACTACGACATCAGGAAAGAGCTCATGCCCACAGGCATCACAGAGTTTCTAACTCAGAGTTGTGGATCAGCTGTCTCCATGCCAAAATCCCCTTTGCTTTGACAGCTGCAGCTTCACCCAAGGGAAACTTCCACCAGGAATCTTCTGCCTCCCATGGAAAGAGAGTGGAGTTGTTATATCTGAGGAAATTGTGGCTGTGGCTCCTCTCACGTGAGCAGGAAAGAGCAATGAACTTGGGTTTTTGTACCACCTAAAAAGAGTCTGGCAAAGGAAGAGGAGGAACAGGAGGATGGTCCAGCCCACCCAGCTCCAGGCTGAGCAGCACTTTGGCACCCTGTGGCTGAAAATCCACAGTGAGACCTGCTCCCTGCCTTGCAGTGTTTTCCTGTGGCCAGTGTTTGCTGGTAGCTCTGGATCAGAAAGCCTGGGAGAAGCCCATTTGAGGTGGCAGCCCTTATTGTTGTGGTTTATGCATTGACAAAGGACTCTTGACAACAATATTAGAAGGCTAAATATGATTTATTAAAATGACTCCATAGTTCAGAAGGATTTGGGCTATTATCTGCCCAGCAAGGAGCATCTGAAGCTCCTGCCTCAAGCTCTGTCCAAGGAATGCCAGAATAGCTTACACAATCAGAGATAACAACTTTTCACCTCATGGGCTGAAAGAAAGAAAACCTCCATCTCCTATATCAGGAGACAGGCAGAGAAATCTAAACGTCCTTAAAACACACATCAGAGATTTTGTTTACAGATTTTGTTACAGAGTGAAAGACAGCAAAAAGACGCTTTCCCATGAAAAGATTTTTCTGCAGGCTTGTATACAGAGAAACTTATAATATGTTCTTACAACAAGTCCTAGCTTGGTCCTCTTTGCTGTGATGCAAAGGATGGTTGGTGGGGCTTTGGGGGGATGTCTCCTTTTGGTGCACTGTCCCCAGAGGGCACATTAAAGTGGTGGAGCAAAGAGAGAGTGTTGGAATCCCGGGCACAGGGAATGTTTCTATGCCAGTTTTAGGAAGCCCTGATTCTCAGCAGGACACTGCTTTTAACCTCTGTTCCAGGGAAAAAATTGCCAAGGCTTTGGGATGAGTTGGAGAACACAGGTGTGAACTAGGTAATGGTATGTAATAGTAGTAATAGTCTTTCACAGGGTGAAGGATTTAGGGTTTTAGGGTTTTAGGATTTTAGTATGAGAGGGAATGGGAGACAAGATGGAGGATTTTGGGTGTTGTCTCATCTCCTTCTTGTTCTTCTTCCACTCCATTTTCTGTAGCACTGGTGGCACAAAGTCATTGGTTAGAGAAAGCAGTAACACAGGTGTTACGTGTGTAGATTAGTAGAAGTTATTGGTAGTAAAGTAAAAACAAGATATGTGTTAGAAAGTAATTGGACTGATTAGCTTTAAAAAGTCCTTGGTTTTAGGTATCAGGGCCATTTTGCTCCATTTTGTGCCTTGTTTCTCGTATGCTCAGTCTGGTGTGCAGATGGTGTACTGAACTTAAGATTAAGAGAAAAATAAACAACAACTTGAAGACCAAGAAACAGTGAGTCCTGCTCGTTTTTCATCCCTGGCAAAGAACTCACGAGAGGGAACCTCCTCCAAAGGGCCCAGGGGGCAGGTTCCCAGCTGTGTGGGGTCCAAACAACAACCAAGAAGGAAAAAACCCCTCAGCAGAGTTCCAAAGGAAGGTGGATGTTGGTTTTCCTGTCCTGCAGGGGAGATGCTGGGGTCAGAGGCATTTTGGAGGATGCCTCAGTTGCACTGTGGAAGGGGTGGATGAAACTGCTGGGTTTTGTCCAGCCCACTGCTCCCTTTAGCAGCAAATTCACTGGAGGGTGCAGTTAGCCCAACCCAAGGAGGATCAGATCAGTCACTTCCTGGGAGACTCTACTTTTTTCTGGATTTCCAGGGTGACTCATTCGGACAGCTGCAATGTGGAGGCTTAAAGCAAGTGATGTAAATTCTGCTTCATGAGGAAAGCTAAAAAAAGTTGAAAAAAGAAAGGGAGCAGAACAAGACAAAAAAAGGAAGCAAGGAGGGTGTGAGTTCACCCACAGCATGGACCATGAATTACAATCTCAGCAGGGAAAGGTGCTCTGTACAGAGCAGTAACACACAACATGCCAGTGCTCAATTTAAAGGAAAGACTACAGGTAAGCCCTGTTCCTAGCTAGAAGCAGAAATCAAATGAGAGAAATGAAGAATCACTCCAATTTTCTCTACTTTGTGCAACTTTTAAGAAAACTCACTGTGGTAGAAAGCACTTCTAAGATCCTTCCATTGTGAGAGCAGAAGTATCTTCAGACAGCTGGGTAGCCACTGAGGAGATTTCCAGCAGCACAGAAGATCCAAAAAGTTTTCAAAGTGGACATTTTCTAGTAATGTAGCATATGGGCCATTGACATTGAATTTGTATGACTGCAGCCTCAGTATTCCCACAGAGAGGGAGGGGTGCCTGGGACCTGAGCCCCCAGGGAACTGCAGTGCCATCCCAGCTCACCCATTTCTCAGAAGATTTTGCTGTCAAGGTGACTGCTGTGTATGCAAGGGCTGGGGCAGGCACAGCAGAAACAAGAAGGAAACAAAATAATTAGAAAATATCCTTTAGACGTTTACCTGGTGATGATCCACTAGCTCTGCTTTGCTTTGTGCATTTCACCTTGCTTCTGGGCAACATCCAGATGAAATAATCTCTTCTGTAAGTGATCAGAGAACTGCTGGGCCAGGTTCAGCTCAGCAATTGCAATTCTCTGAGAGTAACACCTGCAGCCCTTGTTCTGGATCGTGGTCCCCTTGTGCTTAATCCTTAAGCTGTGTGATACAATGCAGTGCTTTCCTTCCTGAGTGTGCTTGAGCAAAGAGGAGAAATCCACATTCCAGGGGTCAGTGCCATGCCAAGCTGCAGTTCGTCTCCCAGCCAGGAAATAGGAAGAATAGATGGAATATTCAGAGTTTGGGACTTGTCCAGGTTTGGATCTGTTTCTTTGTCTCCAGGGTCTTTGGATTCTCCCAGAGCAGCAGCCCTTCACTCTGCTGGGTGCTGCTCCTCAAGGGCTGTGCAGAGCCAGCTGCCCATCCCAGGGCATCCCAGGTCTATTCCAAAGGCAAACTACACAGTATCTGCTTCTTTATTTGGTATTTAAATGTTATTATAATGCTTAGCTCTTTCTTTTCTGCCTGGCTTAGAAGTTTCTGAGGTATTTTTACCAGTGCTATGAAAATGAACAATGTCTTTATCTGTTGAGCTTCACAAGCAATGCATTTATCTACTCTAGCTGTCTGCTAAAATTTTAAAAAGTAAATTACTAAATTCCTTAGGCATTAAAGCTCCATTGTGAACTGCCTCAGTAAGGATGGGGGTGCTTGCTACAATTCTCAGGAAAAAATTGGATCAGACCCAGGGGAAACATCCAAAATACCTTCCTTTAATGACAGTGACAGATTCTGAAGCAATTATTTTGAAAGCATGGAATCTAAATATGATATTAAAGTGAAAGTAGCTCCATTGTTATAAAAAGAGAGATAATAATAGTAAAAGCCTCTCACTAACATCCATGAACAATAGCAAGTAGCTCAGACTCCAATGCTGAGATTTGATACAAATATAACACAGAGGTCAATAAGCAGATTGTTGTCCTTATTTCATCTGATCAGATCTTCTCCCTTCTTTAATTTTCTTTTTCCAGTATAGTTTTGGAGAGGATTTGAATGACCACAAATAGTTTATTTTCTTCACTGTTCGATTTGCCCACAAAAACCTCAGTGAGACAATGCCAAATGCAAGGAAAAGAAAATGGAGCAAAAGTAACAAAAAATCCATTCCAAAGCTTGGACCAAAGGAAAGAAGACAGAAAACAAAAAATAATAGCCAACAAAAAGTTTAGAAACACAAATTTTCAAAAATTTAATGAAATTTTTTCCAAAATGTCAAAATTTTTTCCAACTGTACAAAATTGAAATTATTTTGAGATTTTTTCCTCAGTGTTGTTTTCTCCATATGGTTTCTAATGTGTAATTACCTATAAATTCACAATATATGAAGCATTATTTATTATGTCTGCACATTCTGTTTCTGTCCTGACTAGAAACAAGACTAGTTCTTCTAGGTGAATCATGAGCAGAAGGTCTTCTATTCCCAGGCTGACACTTCTCTTTTTCTACTCCAATATTTTCGCCTGTGAGAAAAATCAAACGTATAATTTTGAAATATGCATTAAAGACATGGACATTCCATTTGCTTTGATTTTTTAATCTGTATTATCTCCTTCCCCTGCTCTGTGCTATAATCTGATCCATAACATCTTGCTGGCTGCTTGCCAGTTGTGCTTCTCTGGGATGTGTCAGTGGGCCACTGGGCTCACTGGTGGTTTTCCTTCACAGGAACTGCTCCCACAGGGAGGCAACATTTCCCTTTTTCACCCCCTGGTATCCCACACTGTAACTCTTTATGAACCTCCAGCCTCACCAATTTCCAGGTCCCAGCTGCACGGGGCTCTGCAGCTCCTAGGCTTCCCAGCCTTCAGCAGGAGCTTGCACTACTCCAGGCATCCCTTCCAGTTATGCTGTGATTTGCCTTGTGTTTCCACCCAGTGAGACTATTTCAGTCGGTGACATTTATGGAAATCCTGCAGGAGCACAGGGGACAGCTGGCTGCTGTTTGCCCGGGTGCCTTGTCGCATTGCTGGCACATCCTGCAGGCTGCAGGGGAGCATGCACTGCTGCTTCTCACAGCTTTGGGGACTTGAACTCCTCTCAGCAAAATGCCTTGTTGGGAAAATCATGGGGTTTGACAGAGACAAGTGGGTTTTGTTAATAAAATCAAAGCGTAATGTGCTTCAGTATTTTCCTTTGTTCTTCTTTTCACACACGTTAACTTCATGATGGCCTGTAAGGCAAGGGAAGGATGGCAAAGAACAGACACAGATCTATCATTTTTAATCAGGAATATAAATATTTATTCAGTAGCCTTCCCATTAATGAGCACCTGGGGCAGATAGACATTTCCTCCACAGAGGATTTGCCACAACATCAGAGCTGAATGTCAGCCTAAAATCCAGGGCTCTCAGTGGCTGCATGCAGGGATCACTGTCAAAAAAATAAATGTTGATTCAGCCTGTTTGCAGCCCTTTCCTTACCTCATCTGTAAGGTGATGATTTCTTTATGAGACCCAGCCAGTTCTGGACATTGCAAAATACCCACACTGTGCATGGAGATGTCACACATGGGGTTATCTTCCATAACCCCATCAGTTAACTGAAGATGGCAGCTAGGTCCCCCTTGTCTTTTCCAAAACAAACATGCCAGGTCCTTCAGTCTTTCCTCACACAATGTCTGGTGGGCTGTCTCCAGCCCTGATGTCAGGACCATACACTCTGTCTAAAAATGCTTCACTGAGTCAGTGGGAGAGCAGTGCTGACAGAGAATTCCTCTCTTCTGTGGAAGAAAATTAATGTCTCTGTATAACAATATAGTTTTGTTTCGTGTGTAAATAAGACCTCATGGAGTTCAGTGAGCACACACAACTTCTTGGGAGCTGACTGCCTTTCTCAGCCATATTCTGCATAAATCAGATGGTTAAAACTGGCTCAAGGAACTCTGGGGAGTTCAAGGAACTGCTAAAAGTTACCTCAGCAATTATAACAGACGTTCTGTATTTTGATTATGTACCAATTTCTAAGCATTTTTCTACTTGATAGAGAGAAAACAAAGAGAGGAGCCTCAGAAGAAGGAAGCATTGGCTAAGCTCTTGGTTCTGCTCCTTTGTAAGACTGACAATAAAGCTTTAAAGCCAAAATACACCTTCTGCAGAGAAGCAGTGCCTGAAGAATTCTCCATATGTCAGCCTCTAAGTGTGAGGTTTGGAATGTGACAAAAAACGTGGAATTCAGAGGAAAATGGCTCATGTAGGAAAAAAGTACTGTGAGTTTCCTCCTTTTTTTGGAGTGTCTGGGTCTTTTATTAAGTTTTCAATGATAAAGTAAGGTGACATCAGATATCAAAAAGCAAAGAGAATTCCTGAACCAAAAGGAGGGACCTCATGTGATAGCCAAAGTAAATTTCTGTGACAAGAAACCAGTACATTTTGTTGCCTCAAAAAAGAGTTGGTGGGTAAATCATGAGGGTAAGCCTCAAGAAAGGTCCTGCTGGATGCAGGAGAAATAGATGTAAATTAACAGTGGGCAAAATTAGACTGAAAAGTAGAAGAGTCTTTTGTATTAGTGTTCTCACCACAGTTTGATGGTGAGCAAAAGCAGATTTGAAGTACTTGCTATAGTGCTCAGGATGACATCAGCTTTCTCTCCTTCTCTAGTCTGGGCTTGGCAAGATCTACAAAGAGAAAAAGCAGCAACTCTGTTCACATAATGGATCTGACTGTGCATTCACAGGGAGCCGTGCTGCTGGTGGGGAAAGAGGTGTTTTTACATGAACACCATCGAGGTGCAGCCGTTTTATTGTCATTTCCCATCTTCTGAGGAGGATGTGGTCAGGGGATGGTTTTCATGGGAATTCACTGGAATTGCTCAGCCCACTGTCCCTCCCATGTGCTGGACAAGGAGACTGGGATACTTTCCAGCTCTTGCAAAAGCTACAACCAGGGCAGCAAAATGATTTTAGTCTCAGAGGTTTTGTCTCTGGTTGTGCAGGTGGTGCTGGTTCTCAGTGTGGCACAGTGTTGTAAGAACATATTATAAGTTTCTCTGTGTGCAAGCTTGCAGGAAAATTTTCTCATGGGAAAGCATCTTTTACTGTCTTTTTACTCTGTATACATTTTCTGTAAACAAAATCTCTAGTTTGTGATTCAAAAACATTTGCTCTGCCTGTCTCCTAAGAGTGGGAGATAGAGGTTCTCTCTTTCAACCTATGAGGTGAAGGACTGTTATCTCTCTGATATTGTAAGCATTCTAGCATTCTGGTACAGAGGATGAAGAAGTAAAGATCTAAACTCTGTACCTAAACACATTATAGCCCGAATACTTCTAAACTATGGAGTCATTTTAATAAATCATATTTAACCTTCTAAAATGATTGTCAAAAATCCTTTGTTAATAAACGAACCACAGCAATAGCACAGCAGTCTTTTACCAGAACCTGATTAGTTTGTGCCTATGCATAGTGCTGCAGAGGCTTTCATTACTGATTGTCACCCCTGCTGCCAGCTCAAACAAGTAAAAACACTCCTCCAGCATTTCTGGGAAAGTTAAATAGTTAACCATCATCCTACTTCCCTGGGGAGTCACAGTAGGGGAAGCAACATAACCCCAGTGTGTTTGGTTTTGAACTAGACCAGAGCAGAGGAGGGCCCAGGCCACAGACTGTGGGCTCACTCTGGGACAGGCTGGACAGCCAATACCCCTGAGAGGGAAAGCATCAGCTCTGTCTTTGATGGCCTTCCAGCTACACCAAAGGAGGAAACTTTTCCCACACTGTGAAAATATCAACTTTTTCAGCCTTTCTTCTGCAGCAAAAGAATAAAAACCTGAGCCCTGTGAAATCAGACACCTAGGAGATGCTCCTCACCACCTCAGAGCAATCACCAGTCTGGTTGATATGGTGAGGCATTCACTCAGGACTGAGACAGGAGGTTTGAATGAGGTTTAATTCTCCTTGGAAGTGCCTGTAACCCCTACTCCACCCCTCCCCAGCCTGGGACCCAAGGCTCAGCTGCATAATAACTTTGGCTCAGGCTGCTGAGGAAATGTTTAAGCTGTGAGCAGCAGCAGTGAGAAATTCTGGGAGTCAAACATTAGAGGTAGGACTGCTTAGACGGGCTCAGTTTAAACAGGAAAAATGAAATCAGCCTTGTGAAAGTTTACTAAGTGGATTAAAGGAAGAAACTTACTAAAAGATGTGTATGAAATCCTGATCTTCACCCAAGATCCTGCCTCAGACAGCACCAAGGGGATGCAAATGCCCCTGAGCTCCACTGAAGTACAGCACCAACCTCTCCGACACAGGGATCTAGAGACTGAGCATCACCAACGGATTGCTGTGACTCTGCCAGCCCTGCCAATGCAGCTGTAGAGTTTTTCCCCAGTGTTAGGCCAAAGAGTAGACTTGTTTCAAAGACTCCTTTATCTGTAGATCTGCCTGCCTTACTAGTGCACATTTGTACCAGCTCTGGGCCTGTGCACAAATTCTGTCTGTGCACCTGCTCCATCAAAAATGAAGATAATATATCTCAAAAAAGAGCAGTGGCATTATTTTTCTAAGCAGGACATTCAACACAGGATATTAAACACAATACTGATTTTGACCTTGTAAAGCATGAGAGAAATGTGCTATAGCTCTTATTAGAGAGTATCTGGAGGATCAAAGTCAGAGGGAGAAGATTTTTTTTTTTTTTAATTCCTGAAGACCAGTCTGCACCCCAAAATTTTCTCTGGTTTTCCCAATCAGCCTAAGGAAAGCCACCAGACACTTCCATTTTCTGCATGGAATTACTCTTTCTGAAAAATAATTGACGTCTGTGAAATCCTGGCATGGAAGAACAACAACTTTACAGCAACTTTACTCCTTTGTTTCTATTCTAGGAGGAATCTATCCTCTCTCTGTGGCACACAGGCTCTCTTTTCCTGACAAGGGACTGCAGGGCAGCAGCAATGTCTTGGGGTGGCCACACACCCCAGAGCAGCCTGCACTCTGCTGCAAAGCTCTTCAAGGTTCCATGGAGTACCTCTACCCCAAGGGCAGAATTTACTCCTCAGCTGGAGATATAAAAGAGCCAACCTCTTTCCTTTCGCATTGTATCACATCGAACACATTCCCACCCACAGAACAACACCCACATTATTTGGGAGGAAAAGAAATGGAGAGGCATCCTCAGACTTTCAGAGAAAACCTATTGTAGCTACTCTTGTCTCAGTGGGAAATTCTGGAGGCTCAAAAGATTCGCCCAGCCTTGGAGTGAAGTGATGCTGCAAGGAATTATTATTTTTTGTATAAGATTCACACCATGTGGCTGCAGTTTAAAAAGCTCATATTTTCCTCTCAGTCTCAAGTGAAGCTTTAGCTTTATGATTTACACCATACTCAGCCATTCCAGGTTTTTCTCCATTGCAGTGGACAATAGGTAAAATGCTGCTGTTCTGGGAGCAGCCAGCTATTTAACATGTTGAAGTTGGGACAAAACCCTCTAAGATATTTGGAGACAGAGTGACTTTTTTGAGACTGAGTTAATGGCAGGTACAGCAGACTTGGGCTCAGGGGCAAAAATCATTTACTGAGACACCATGGTGGAGAGGGCAGAGCCTGGCTATCAACAGTATTAATTGTGAAAAAATCATGAGAGTGTCTGTATTTTGAAAGTAATCCAATATGTAAATTAGCTGCCAGAGGAAAATGGAGACAGCTGGCAATGGCTAATTTAGAATCTATTTAGGGACAAATGATGCTGCAAAGGGGCTGTGGCTTAAGCATTTCTGTTTCAAGACCTTGGGATCTGAATTACGTTAAAGTTTTGTCTGGTGTGAACATTGTTACTGCTTCTTCGGGGAAAAAAAAAAGAACATTCATTTCTCTCTAGCAACTAAAACTGGTAAAATCCACTAA
>VXAX01001843.1:104733-129185 GCA_013399835.1 Leptocoma aspasia
CAGCAGCAGTGAGAAATTCTGGGAGTCAAACATTAGAGGTAGGACTGCTTAGACGGGCTCAGTTTAAACAGGAAAAATGAAATCAGCCTTGTGAAAGTTTACTAAGTGGATTAAAGGAAGAAACTTACTAAAAGATGTGTATGAAATCCTGATCTTCACCCAAGATCCTGCCTCAGACAGCACCAAGGGGATGCAAATGCCCCTGAGCTCCACTGAAGTACAGCACCAACCTCTCCAACACAGGGATCTAGAGACTGAGCATCACCAACGGATTGCTGTGACTCTGCCAGCCCTGCCAATGCAGCTGTAGAGTTTTTCCCCAGTGTTAGGCCAAAGAGTAGACTTGTTTCAAAGACTCCTTTATCTGTAGATCTGCCTGCCTTACTAGTGCACATTTGTACCAGCTCTGGGCCTGTGCACAAATTCTGTCTGTGCACCTGCTCCATCAAAAATGAAGATAATATATCTCAAAAAAGAGCAGTGGCATTATTTTTCTAAGCAGGACATTCAACACAGGATATTAAACACAATACTGATTTTGACCTTGTAAAGCATGAGAGAAATGTGCTATAGCTCTTATTAGAGAGTATCTGGAGGATCAAAGTCAGAGGGAGAAGATTTTTTTTTTTTTTTAATTCCTGAAGACCAGTCTGCACCCCAAAATTTTCTCTGGTTTTCCCAATCAGCCTAAGGAAAGCCACCAGACACTTCCATTTTCTGCATGGAATTACTCTTTCTGAAAAATAATTGACGTCTGTGAAATCCTGGCATGGAAGAACAACAACTTTACAGCAACTTTACTCCTTTGTTTCTATTCTAGGAGGAATCTATCCTCTCTCTGTGGCACACAGGCTCTCTTTTCCTGACAAGGGACTGCAGGGCAGCAGCAATGTCTTGGGGTGGCCACACACCCCAGAGCAGCCTGCACTCTGCTGCAAAGCTCTTCAAGGTTCCATGGAGTACCTCTACCCCAAGGGCAGAATTTACTCCTCAGCTGGAGATATAAAAGAGCCAACCTCTTTCCTTTCGCATTGTATCACATCGAACACATTCCCACCCACAGAACAACACCCACATTATTTGGGAGGAAAAGAAATGGAGAGGCATCCTCAGACTTTCAGAGAAAACCTATTGTAGCTACTCTTGTCTCAGTGGGAAATTCTGGAGGCTCAAAAGATTCGCCCAGCCTTGGAGTGAAGTGATGCTGCAAGGAATTATTATTTTTTGTATAAGATTCACACCATGTGGCTGCAGTTTAAAAAGCTCATATTTTCCTCTCAGTCTCAAGTGAAGCTTTAGCTTTATGATTTACACCATACTCAGCCATTCCAGGTTTTTCTCCATTGCAGTGGACAATAGGTAAAATGCTGCTGTTCTGGGAGCAGCCAGCTATTTAACATGTTGAAGTTGGGACAAAACCCTCTAAGATATTTGGAGACAGAGTGACTTTTTTGAGACTGAGTTAAAGGCAGGTACAGCAGACTTGGGCTCAGGGGCAAAAATCATTTACTGAGACACCATGGTGGAGAGGGCAGAGCCTGGCTATCAACAGTATTAATTGTGAAAAAATCATGAGAGTGTCTGTATTTTGAAAGTAATCCAATATGTAAATTAGCTGCCAGAGGAAAATGGAGACAGCTGGCAATGGCTAATTTAGAATCTATTTAGGGACAAATGATGCTGCAAAGGGGCTGTGGCTTAAGCATTTCTGTTTCAAGACCTTGGGATCTGAATTACGTTAAAGTTTTGTCTGGTGTGAACATTGTTACTGCTTCTTCGGGGAAAAAAAAAAGAACATTCATTTCTCTCTAGCAACTAAAACTGGTAAAATCCACTAAGGCACAGCTTAAACCTGCTGGAATTAACACTGGGTCTGTTCGGTTTGGATGCAGGAGGGCAGTGCTGAGGCTGTGCAAGCCCCAGGTCGGAGCCGAGCTGAAGCAGCACTTGGGTCGAGCCCATCCAGGGGCGCTCTGAACCCTCCTCTCTCCTTGGCCATCGGCGGAGCCTCCGCAGCCGCTCTGCTCATCGCCGCTATCCCGAGTTATCGATCCGGAACAGCACCAGCCTTTCCGACCCCACCGCCCGCCACAGCCCCGGGCACACGGCCCCGGGAAGGGGCTGCAGCCGCCCCCCCGAGCCGGGGCTGGGCCGGAGGGAGCCTCGTTACCGACCCACGGGCGGGCAGAGCACCGAGCACCCCGGCCCATACACCGGGAGAGCCGCGCCGCGCTGACGGGCGGAGCAGCGGAGCGGAGGGAGCGGAGAGGAGGGAGAAGAAGGAGAGGAGCAGCGGAGGGGAGGAGAGCGGAGCGGAGGGAGCGGAGGAGAGGAGAGGAGGGAGAGGAGGGAGAGGAAGGAGAGGAGGAGCGGAGCGGAGGAGCGGGACGCGCAGCGCGGGCACGACGAGCCCGGCCGGGGCCGCCGGTATTTGGGACGGACGCTGCCGGAGCCGGGCGAGAACGGGACGGCGGGGACAGCGGGGACAGAGGGGNCTCTAGCAACTAAAACTGGTAAAATCCACTAACGGCACAGCTTAAACCTGCTGGAATTAACACTGGGTCTGTTCGGTTTGGATGCAGGAGGGCAGTGCTGAGGCTGTGCAAGCCCCAGGTCGGAGCCGAGCTGAAGCAGCACTTGGGTCGAGCCCATCCAGGGGCGCTCTGAACCCTCCTCTCTCCTTGGCCATCGGCGGAGCCTCCGCAGCCGCTCTGCTCATCGCCGCTATCCCGAGTTATCGATCCGGAACAGCACCAGCCTTTCCGACCCCACCGCCCGCCACAGCCCCGGGCACACGGCCCCGGGAAGGGGCTGCAGCCGCCCCCCCGAGCCGGGGCTGGGCCGGAGGGAGCCTCGTTACCGACCCACGGGCGGGCAGAGCACCGAGCACCCCGGCCCATACACCGGGAGAGCCGCGCCGCGCTGACGGGCGGAGCAGCGGAGCGGAGGGAGCGGAGAGGAGGGAGAAGAAGGAGAGGAGCAGCGGAGGGGAGGAGAGCGGAGCGGAGGGAGCGGAGGAGAGGAGAGGAGGGAGAGGAGGGAGAGGAAGGAGAGGAGGAGCGGAGCGGAGGAGCGGGACGCGCAGCGCGGGCACGACGAGCCCGGCCGGGGCCGCCGGGATTTGGGACGGACGCTGCCGGAGCCGGGCGAGAACGGGACGGCGGGGACAGCGGGGACAGAGGGGACAGCGGGTGAGTGCTGGCGGCCGGGGCGATGCCGGGGCGCTGCCGACGGGGCGGGCGCTTGTCCCCGGCTGAAGTTGGCTCCCGGGGACAGAGTGCTGGGGGCTTCGCCACGGCGGCCCCGGAGAAAGCCCAGGGACCCGCCGGCGGAGGAGGGCGAGCGGGAGGCGGGGGTCGGGAGTTGGAGGCCGGGGCCTGCGGCGGCATCACCCCGGGATCACCCGGCATCGCTCCGGCTCTGCGGGCACCGGTGGATGGGGCGGGCAGAGCTCCGAGGCGGCATCGCCCTGCGGAGCCGCGGGGAGCGGGGACCCCGCAGCGCCGGACACAGGTGTCACGGAATTACTGATGGTCTGCGTGGGAAGGGACCTTTAGAGGTCACCTAGTCCGTCCCCCCAGCCACGAGGTGCGTCTTCAACCAAATCAGGTTGCTCANTCCGGCTCTGCGGGCACCGGTGGATGGGGCGGGCAGAGCTCCGAGGCGGCATCGCCCTGCGGAGCCGCGGGGAGCGGGGACCCCGCAGCGCCGGACACAGGTGTCACGGAATTACTGATGGTCCGCGTGGGAAGGGACCTTTAGAGGTCACCTAGTCCGTCCCCCCAGCCACGAGGTGCGTCTTCAACCAAATCAGGTTGCTCAGAGCCCCGTCCAAGCTGACCTTGAGTGTTTCGAGGCACAGCCTCTCTGGGCAGCCTGCAGTGACCCTTCATGCCGTGTGTCTGCGAGGCAGGCTCACAGGCGATTTAGAGCTTTAAATGCTTATTGCAGGTCTCTTCCTCCAGGTACAGGGTAATACTGTATAAATGAAGTGGCCACTTTAGGAGTGTAATTTTATGTGGATTGCCCTGGGGAAAGCTCTGGGTTACTTTAAGGGTTGTCCCATTATTATCCCACACCATCCTGGTTTGTATTCCACGAGTGACACAGCTGCCTGGTTTCTCCTTCACTCCTGCTTTGGGTATGCTGGTGGCCACAGGTCAGCTCCAATTAGGTGCTAGTGCAAAGCCAGGAGCTGCCACTGTAATACTGAACCCTTGGAATCCTCACCTATCTATACCTCTATGCACCTGCTTGGATGCAAGCCAGGCTTTTCAGGACAAAATGCACTGTTTTCTCACATGGGCCACCTGTCACCTGTTGCATCAATGATGAATGTGAGCCACTTTTGGGATGAGCTTTGGTCCTGCAGCAAAGAGCAGGACCCAGCCAAGAGCAAGGACTGCCAGCGTTGCAGTCTGGTATTTCCAGTGTACTGCGGGCAGCAGTGCATGAAACTGGAACATGGACTTCAAGCAGAGTAATGCTTCCCCAGAGAGACAGTCCCTTTCTCAGTTGTGAGCCTGATGTAAACCCCAGGAAAAGAAACTTCCTTTGCAAAATTAAGGGGACAACTGATTTAGAGAGATGGGACTACTTTGCCAGTAATAGCAACTTCCTCCTTCCAGGAACTGCTGCCAATAGCATGTTAAACAGATTGTTTCATAAAGCAATGGCTGGGATCTGTGAAGTTTCTCAAGGCAAATTTGCTTTTCCTTTTCATATTGTCTTTAAAGCAGAATCATAACAAAAGATTTAGGATGTACATAATACATATTTCTTAAATATTAAAATTAGCAATATCAAAAAAATAGTAAATTTGTTGTTTCCCATGTTGCTTGTAACGTTTTCTGGTTTTCACATTTACCCCCAGATCTGGATGATCTCAGAGTAGCATTCTCACCAGTCATCACTCATTCATTTTCTTCTGGTGTATCACACTTCTGATGGGCTGGGAACCAAGCACATGCAGTGCAAGCATGTGTAAGTAAATGGTGGAGAATAAGGAAATTAAAAAAAAAAAAAAAAGAAATCAAACCTATGGTGTGAACTCTGCTGGTTTGCAGCTTACTTAGAAATCTGGGAAATATATTTCTTGACCTGAGACATGTCAAAAGGCAGGAAGATGTGAGGGGCTTGGCTACTTTCATTGTCTTAACACAGAGAGAGTAGGATGGCAGTGTACTGTCCTCACCAAATGCAGAACACAACTTAGTGACAAGTATCCCTCACTTCTGGCATGTACACAGCAGGCCAGTACAGTTGTCTTGCAGCTGTTTGCCTGGACAGAACTGCCCTACACAGAGCTCTGAAGGAAACCATCCAGATATCAAAAGTTAGCATAAAAATTGACTGGATTTTCCTCTGTCTTTTGAGTAAAGATTCTTTTCTGTCCCTTGGTGATGCACTCAGAAATACATGTAAGGGAAGACATCCTTCAGTGTGCACACAAGCCATAATCCACTCTGTGATCCCCACAGGTGCAGTGCAGAACTCAGCCAAGGTGTTCCTTCATGCCTGCTCCCAGCCTGCCCATTCCTGACCCTGTTTGAGCACAGAGACATTGTGCAGAAGGAATTTAGATATTTTCCCATCTCTGAGCTCCATGAAATTAGGATGGCTAGGGGAGTTGATTCTAAACCACAGAAAAAAATAACCAGCATCATGGCCATGAAGACTGGGGCCAGAGCAACAACTGTTCAGCTTCTTTGTTAGGGCTGAAGAGTCATATAGGGGAGTGCTACTTCACAGTGCCTTTCAGAGGTTCAGGGACCAAAGGAACAAGAATTCCTGGGTCTGCATCCTAGAAAGTGAACCTGAAGGCAGCGGGGTATACCAAAGATCAGAGTGCAGCAAGAGAGGAGGGTAGAGGAGTGTTAGGGAGCAATGCTCAGAAAGCCAGAGGCACGTGGAAAATGCTCATGGGGCTGATGTTTTAGTTTGTAAAGAGAACATTCTGTGCTCTTACTTGCCACAGTTGTGGGGAGTTTGTTCCTTGTGTTTACACTCTGAAATGTTGGAACCTGGGGGCTCTGGTGCCCCAATGACATCCACTGACAGTTGTTATAACCAACTGTGTCATTCCTCACCAGTCCCTTCTTGAAAGCAATACAAATTCTCTGTGTTTTCTGCCCATGTTCCTCTGCCCACATCACCACAACGCTGGGTCTTGAGCTAGTTCCAGACCTGAACTGTGATGTTCTGCAATACTTTCTTGTTTTTTGTTCATTTTGAATTGGCTAAGTTTACATTGTATTGCAGTCCAAAAATTCTGGTTTTCACCATTTTATATGCGGTAGACTAATTAACTTTACTTTCCTGGTGTTTCATTGGTTATAGGAAATCATACTCCAAAAAGGTGATTTGACCTGTCCTTGTGACTTCCTGTGATTGAGTGTCCTTAAGCAGTACTTTGTTTCACTATTACTCTCTCCAAAGTTTTCCTAATGGCTCAGTCTTCCTTGCTGTAGTTAATTCTCTCTTCTCTCAGTGATATTAGTCACAGCCACAGGGAACAGAGTATTCCTTCCTGTTCTGCAGGCTTTCATGCATAGAAAGATTGTTGAACATCTCCCTCAGCTGTGCTTTTTCTACTCCAACATCCCTGTTCCCATGCAGTTTATTCCCATAATATCTTTTTTCCTGATGATTCCTGCTGCTTTCTTCTGATTTCTTGCTGTGTGGTCTGTATCTTCTTGGGAACAGTGCCCAAAGCTGAATGCCAGGCTGCCATTTGGCCTTATCCAAAATGAACAGAACAAGATCTATTCAAGGCCTCGTTCCCAGTTACACACTTGCCAAGGTGTTTGCTGTTTTGCCCTGGTACAATGTCACTGGCTCTGCTGACAGTGCACATTGATCCCACACTGTGCAGAGCTTTTGCTGAGCTGGTTATTCTCCATCACACAACAGGGGAACTGCTCATTTCTACCTGAACTACATACCTTGCACTTGTTCTTAAACTCAACTTCAACCTTAATCCTCTTCCCTCGTGCTCTGGGCTGGAACCCCAGCAGTGTCATTCCCCTGGGTGAAACACACTACTTAATCACCCAAACCATTACTGAGAATGCCAACTGCTGGGCCTCCTCGTTCCTATCACAGTAAAATTGTAGAGTTGCACAGTAGAATATGCTTGTGTCTAGGTAAAATCCCTGTATGTTCCTTCACACACCTCCTGCAGCTGGTGGTCATTCAGGCAGAAGATGTTCTCTTTTTTTTTCCTGAATTTCCTTCAGGACAGAGGGCAAGAGGATGCGGGGTGCTACTTCCAAGAAGTGTAAATCACGTTTCTTCAAAAGTTCATTTATTTCCTGGGTGAAGAAGTGCTGCAGGAGGAGCCTTCTGGAGCTCTCTCATCCTTATTGTTGGCAATCAGGGGTACACTCTATTCAGTGTCTATAGTTAGGCAGACCAATTATGAACTATCATCACAGCTTGTATTTTTAAGGCATACCTGTTTATGTAAGTGCAACTATTAACACATCAACCAATGCCTTTCAAATCCCCTTGCGGGCAACCCTGCAAGATCTTTTCTGGAAAAAATATAAATCTTGACTTATGGACTGGACAAAAAGGTCAGGCAAAGAATAATGGCCAAAGCATAAAAGTGAAACTGCATATGAATATTGCATATTAATAGCCTTGAAAAATCTTAATGGACCACTGTGCTTTTGGATAGTCTCATGGGAGTGGCTGTGCATACTGAAACTGAATTCAGTAAAGCATCAATAGACAGCCACAGAGCACAGTGAAGTGCTGAACTAAGCAAGGATGAGGTGGATGAGACTTCCAAGATTTTTTTTTCTTCTTTGCAGGTCTCTCTAGCATTTATCATCATAGATTCCAGCTGATTTTAAAAATTTGGAGGTTTGAGCACTGAGGACTCTGAATGCACTGGCCTTTTCCAGAGCCTTATTCCTGTTGCTCCATTGGATGAATGCTAATATTCTGTTGACTTAAGAATAAAGGTATTTAAACATCATTAAACACTTGGAAAAGTCCCCAAGCCTGAAAACAGTCTAGATGTAGTCTGTAGGAATTTGTAAAAGCGATTCCCCATTCTTTCTAGTACTTCAGGGCAGGTACTTGGGAGATCCCAGGTGGTCTCCTGTCCCTGCTCCAGCTCTCCTGCCATCTACCATTGCTTCCAGATTCAGGCAAGGCTGACAGGCTCAAGTCAGGCTTTTACATGCTGGTGTCACTTCAGGTGTCCTTTTCAGAAACTGGAAATAAATGGGCACCACTAAACAGCTTCTAGAACAGGAGGGGAAAGTAATTTCCATAGCTGGAGTCTGAGATGAACAGCCACTCAGATGTGTCAGATCAAAGTTTCTGTATCACTTAGCTCAGCCAGATCAGAGTCAGTGTCATTCTGCTTGTTCCAGATCCCACCTTGCAGGCTCTTGGACACAGCTGGTGTTACAGTCTCACATCCCACTGTATTTCTTTGGCCCTTAAAATTCCACTGATTACATGACACTGAATAAAAATGGGAGACAAAATGTGAGTAGGAAAAAGTTAATTGGAGATTTTGTGTGGTGGACATTTGTCATCAGAGACTTTATGGCTGAGAGCTAAGTGCTCCAGCCCCTGCTCCCTCCAAATAATTTATTGGTTAATATATTGTAGAGGCTGTTTTTGGAATATAGCATTTACCAGAACCACTGCCCAGTAAATCCCAGACTTTCTCTTTGATAAGTAATATTTAGTTATAAGGTGTAACAGCAATTGTAACTTGGAAATTATCCATGGGTTGGATAGCTAATACATATTGGTGGTGTGTAAATAAAGGTAAGAGAGGAAAAATGCCAATAATTTCTTACAAGCTGAGCAAAAATTGAAGGTGGGGAGGAGAGAGGGAAGGTGTTAAACATTGTTAACATTTGCTTGCCTATTACTATAGTTCCTTATTTTAAATGAGAAAATGTTTTGCATATATTTTCTCATATAGAATGCTGTTCTCTATATCAAATGAACAAAATAGGAATGCCTGATTTACTTGGAAATAGTCACAATGATCCTGGCAGATGAGACATCTAGCCATGCTGCATGAGCCGTGCTGGAGTCAACACTCACAGAGTCAGGTACACTCCAGAAACATGAACTCCTCTCTACCAGCTCCCCTCACTGGCAGTGAAGAGAGATGCTCAGCCCTAAAGGGCCCAGCTACTGCTGGGCTTGACCAGGAATTCTGATGCAAACAGAGTTTATATAGGCTGTACTTTTGATTTTTCAGTGCAATACACTACAGCATTGCCTGCTTTTCTCCCAGGAGCTGCATCCAGGTTTGGCTATGATCTCTGGATGGGCACATGCCTAGAGCTAATTCTAAATTCATGTTGTCTTCAGGTTGGGCTCCATACCTACTCTATGATGCATGCTTGAGTCCATTGTCCCAAATATGCAAGAACTTACTCAAAACTTCCTCCCTAAGTTCTGCTCTGAAATGGGCCTTCAGAGGGGTTCCTCTTGGCCAGAGTGCCACCTCCTGTCCTGCCTTCTGGTCACCTGCTGTTGGCTCTCACTGGAAGCAGCTTCATTGCTGATCACACTTCCAGCATGACAGAATAGACATGGTCTATTTAGTGGATTCCACATTTAAATGAAAAGCGAAATAAATTACAAAGTTAATTTTCAGTAGTTTGCTGAACTTTTGCCCTGTTCTCAGCCATCCCTTTGCAATTCTCCAGCTTCAAGAGAAGAAAATTAATTCCCTAATTCCTCTAACTTCAGTGTGAACTTAAAGGAAATGTGCAACTTACTAAAGGACATTTTATCTCATTTTCCTTTTTTGTTCTGTTCTATTTAGTGAAAGAGTAAATTCTGTATTTTTATTTCGATATAGCTATTTTGTACACATTATTTATCCTGCTCCAGCCCAGCACTGCAGGGGTGCTTTGAAGCCTTCTCCTTGCAGCCCAGCATCCTCAGAAAGTGTGTCAGCTGCACCATGAAATTACAGTCTGCAGGAATTGCCCCACTCTCCAGTAGTGGCTGTGCTCCAGAAGGGACAGAAATGTGTTGGGACTTTTGGGACTGAACACCTCTGGTTATCTGGGCAATCTCTGCAGCTCCATGCCCACAGCCCACATGATGACACTTGGTCCTGAGGAGCTCCTGGTGCCACCCAGCCTTCTCCTGCCTGTCAGTGCACCTGCCTTGGCACACTTGGTGCGTGGTTGTTCCTCAAAGAGACCCTCCCCTGCCACCTTGCCCTTGCTCTCTGAGTTTAACTGCAGAGCTGGAACACAAAGCACCTTTTCCTAAGAAGTACCTGGTTTTAAGTGAGGACCCTGAACTGTGAAGTAGTGCCTGTGTTATCACCAACAGCTACAGTGTGTTCTCTTTTCACACTGCACATGACCTTGCTTCACCTTCCAGACCCTGAGCTAAACTTTCTGCTAAATAGCACTGCAATGTCTGGAATTGTCTCTGCATTTAAACGCTCCTTCCTGTGATGAAGTGCTGCTTGCTGTGGTTGTGTCATCACTGTCACATATCTTCTTCAGCCCAGCATCACTCTGTGCCTTGGTTTTTAATCCTCACTGCATGGGTTTGCCCCATCTTCATTTGCATTTGCCTCATCTTCCCTTGGCTGCCAAACCAGCACACCATTTGATGCAGTAGTGTGGACAATCCACAGAGACAGCAGCATGGATAAACTACTGGGGACAGCAGCATGGATAAACCAAGGACAGGATAAACCTGGTTTATCCAAGGACTGCCCTCCTTGGATAAACCAGGGACAGCTGTGCCCTCCTTTCCTCTGTGCTGTTCCTGGCTGCTCCTTAGCAAGTCTGGCCTGCAAGCATCCAACACAACACTGTGGCTTGCTCCAGCTTGGCATTGTATGTCAGCATGCTGTGCTGTGAAAACCTCTCTCTGCTTGGCTGTGACATCACCTTATGTCAGAATCCAGGGCACAGGGAGTGTTTTCTGTGTTTTAAGAAGCCCTGACTCTCAGCAGGACACTGTTTTTAACCTTTGTCCCAGGGAAAAAATTACCAAAGCTTTAGGATGAGTTAGAGAACACAGGTGTGAACTGGGTAGTAGTAGCAGTAGTAATAGTAGTCTATCACAGGGTGAAGAATTTAGAGTTTTAAGATTTTAGTATGAGAGTGAATAGAAACAAAATGGAAGATTTTGAGCATTGTCTCATCCCTTTCTTGTTCTTCTTCCACTCCATTTTCTGTAGTACTGGTAGCAAGAAGTCATTAGTTAGAGAAAGCAGTTGCATAAGTGCTACGTGTGTAGTTTAGTAAAAGTTATTAGTAGTAAAAACAATATGCGTGTTAGAAAGTAATTAAGCTGATTATCTTTAAAAAGACCTTAGTTTTGAGTATTGAGACCATTTTTGTCCATTTTATGCCTTGTTTCTCATACGCTCAGTCTGGCATGCAGACGGCGTACTGAACTTAAGAGAAAAATAAACAACAACCTGAAGACCGAAAATCAGTGAGTCCTGCGTGTTTTTCATCCCTAGCAAAGAACTCACGAGAAAAAACCTCCTTCAAAAACCCAGAGAGTGAGTTCCCAGCAGTGTGTGGGGTTCAACCACCAGCAAGAAAAGAAACCCAATGCCTTCCATTTATTTCAGGCACTTTGAAGTGAAAAAAATACCCACAGTCCGTGGCCAAGAGCACCAGGGGAAGATGGACCAAGTACAGTGGTGAGGCAGCCAAGGCCCCTGAGAGGATTCCCGTGCCGTGGAGTGTGATAAACCTGGTGACAAACCAGAGTGACAAACCTGCCATGCCCTGCTGGGTGGGGCTGTCAGCTGCCTGCAGGCTGCACTGCCACCACACGGGAGGCAATGATCTTATCTAGAGGTGATAACACCACCAGCATCAAGGAAACTTCCCTGTCTGCCCATCCAGGAGCCACTCTGGCAGCGACACTCGCACCACTGAAGCCCCTGGCAGCTGCACCCCACACTCACACAGGTACAGCTGCTCTTCCTGCTTTTCCTGGTTTTCCTGGTTTTCCTCACCAGCCCAACGCAAGGTTTCCCTAGACACCAACACTGCCAAGTGGCATAAGTGCTACGTGAGTAGATTAATAGAAGTTATTGGTAGAAAAGTAAAAACAAGGTATGTGTTAGAAGGTAGTTGGATTGATTAGCTTTAAAAGGCCTTGATTTTGGGTGTTTGCACTCCATTTGACTCCATTTGCTCCATTTTGCTCCATTTTGTGGTTTGCTTTCTGATGTGCTAAGTCTAGTGTGCTAGACTTCTGATAACAGAAAAATAAACAACAAAGACTGAAGACAGAGAAACCTCAGAGTCTGGCTCGTTCTTCATCCTTGCCAAGAACTCACGAGGGAACCTCCTCCAAAAGGGCCCAGGAGGAAGGATCCCAGCTGTGTGGGGACCACCAAAAAACCCCACAGGCAGAGTCAGATGTCTTGAAGGAGCTGTCATCTACAAGAGCTCAGCCTGCAGCTGGCACTGCAGCTGTGCCCTGAGCCACTGGCACTAAATGTATTCCTCAACACCCAGCTCTGCCAGTGCTGCTCCTGCTCCAGAGGCTGTGTGCATCCTGCCCAGGCAGCATGTCCCTCTGCTCCCAGGAACATGCTGGATGGCCACCTCCACCTCCTGGGCTCTGGTGTTTCAGGATATATAATGTCTGTGCATTTCTATTCTGCTTTCCTTAACAGGCAGTTATGTGTATGACCTTGTACTTGACATAATTTAATGACTGCTTGTCATTTAATATTATTTTTCTTCAGTATCTGTAGTTTACACAAACTTAATTTCTTTTTCTTTTGAACAGGAAAATAATTTACCTGTATTCATTGTTTCTTTGTTAAGTAAAATGTAACTTCATTGAAATACTAAATTATTTGGAATATGCTCATTTTGTCTAGATGCTAACTCTTCTTGAGTACATGATAAATAATCATGTACTGACTTGGAGCATTTTTGTAAAACACTGGTTCTTTTCCTTTGGTGATCACATTAGAGGAAAACATAATTTATTTTTAAAAATTAATTCAGTAACCAAGTATATGTGTGGTTTCAGTATGACCTTCTCCCAGTGTTGGGTTGCTTATTTACTGGTATGTTGAAGATTTAGAATTCATTTGAACTCTAGGCTAGTTCATTGGACTGCAAGCACCATGTTTCACATGTTTATTTTTTCCCCACAGTTACTGCAAGCTGGTGGAAGCAATAGGACTACTAATAGGAGCAATAGGACTACTAATAGGCTTGCTCATGTACAGGTGGGTGGGTGAGGTGCAGTTCACTTTAGTTCATATTGCTAGAATGCTGTAACAGAGAGAAAAAGCTGATATAATATATGGGAAGGGCTTGATATCTGTTCTTTTCAGTGACAACTGTCATCAAGGTTGGATTTGGCTTTGTTTTTTAGGTAATACAGTAATTTAATAGTCTTTAATAGTGCTAATAAGTCTGTCTGGTGGTTTTAGTTTAGATTTTCTCCTGTGTGGGATGTGTGATCAGCCCAGTATTCAGGTAAGAGATTGTTTAGTCTCTAAAAGTGAGAGCTCTGAAGTGAGCCATTGCAGTGTCAGAGAGTTAAAGGGATTGTAAAGGTATGGAGGAAAAAAAAGATAAAGGCAATTCCTTAGATAAACAAGATTAACTTCAGCATCTCTATTCACTAATGAGAAATTGGGGTGTATTTACAAGTGGAACCTTAATTTCTGGCCAAAGGGAACAACAACAGCAAAATTTTACTATCAGGCTAGAGAGTTTGATGCAGCTCCAAGCATGATGGGGTCAGCCTCTACTTCAACTCCCTTTGCACCTGCCAGCTGTGAGACAGCCACTGTGGTGCCACTTCCCAAAGAGGTCTGGGCCACTGCTGAGCCATCACCTGAAACCTGTACCTACAGCCAGCTGGCAGAAATTACAAGAAACAATCTATCGTTGTACACATAGTAAATATGGTCATTAGGGTAACAGTAAAGTTCAGACTGTAGTAAAGTAAGTTATGCTTCACCAGTCTGTTAAATGAATTAAGAAAAGCTGGTGAGTGTATGGAGTGAGCTAAGTCCAACTGATACAATTACTTAGACTCTCAAGAGAGTTTGAGTGACCTGGAAAGCACATGAATAGTGTGGTGATGACATCTGATGATGAAACAAAACTCTTCAGAGTATTAGAGACAAGGACTGACTGTGCAGAGTTGCAAAGAGTCTTAGTTAAAAAGTGGCAGAAATAATACAATATTCACAGATGCAATATGTGAGTAGGGAAAAAAAGCTGATATTACCACTCAAGGTATTTGGAATGACATTAATTGGGACTGCTCTGTGGAAATGTCAGATCAGTGCTATGCAATGATTCAAAAAGCAAAGTACTTCTCAGAAATTATTAGGCAATAAACTGAGAAAAGAAAACACAATTATGCTTAAGTATAAATCTACAGTGTATCTACATCAACAACAGTTTGTGGTTCTGGTCTTTGTCTCCAATAAATGTATCAGTGTTGGGAAAGCATCAGAAAATGGCAAAAGGCTTGAGCTGAATGTACAGACCATTGCCAGAGACTGGTGACTGGATTTGATGGACTTTGGTCACTTTTAAACATTTTTATGTTCAAAAATTCTTATAAATTGAACCTTTGCTCAGTATCACAAAATGGCCATGAGGCAGGGATTTTCCCTTCCTAGAGAAAAGAACCCAAGAAACTAATAGTCTAGTGTGAAATATGAGACTTTTCTGCATCTACTTATTAGAAAAGTACACCTCAAAAGAAAAAGCACGTCTGAAAATGTTTGACTCACAGGAGGTGGTTGTACGTAAAAAAATCAAACACGCCAAACTGAAAAGTGTTGCTTCTTATATTAGGATTTAGGAGCTTAAGAGAGGCTGTTTGCCTTCAAAGTGCTAATGTTTCATGTAGTAATGTTTCTTGCTCCACAGGTTCCCAAACGAGTGACTCTCCATTCCGTGTTGGATGGCAGGAATCTGTACCAGCAATGACTGAGAGAGGCTCTTCTCCTCCTGGCTGGGAGAAGGCTGCCCTGGTGATTATCTCCTTGGAGAAGTTTGGTGTTCCTCCTCGTAGCCCTCACAGCACACTCCAAAGCCATTCATGACCCACATTCAGGATCTCTTTCAAGAAGGGCTGGGCTGGCATAATATAGGTGACATTCTGGTGGTCATGGGTGGAAGTGAGTGAAAGGCCTGATGGAAATCTCTTAGGATGTTTCCTTCAGGTTTGTGAAGACTTCAGGAAATCCAGTCCTGCTGGATATAAGGAAAAGTATGGAAAGCTTGTAGATTGCATACTGTGCTGCAATGTGCACCAATGCATTGGGGTCTGGTACCCAACACCTGACTTTGGCATTTGAAGACAATTTGTTGAAGGGAAGACCTGAATGGTCTGGAGAAATAAATGAAAATGGAGATCTGTACTTGAAGAAGTCTTGATTTGCAAATCTGGGAGAAATTATGCTTACAGAGGAATCCAGGAGTATTGGTTTATATGTTAAGTGCTCTACTAATAAAGTGTCCTTGTAAATACCAAAAACATGACACTCAGCTATTAGAGAGAAAAGGAAAATATTCTTGAGGGTAGCTTTCTCTCAAGCAACGGGGCATCAACTGCATGCCCAGATGTTTCTTTTCCGTCTCTTACCCTTCAGTATTGATTTATGTAACTTCGCAGAAGATTAGGTCAGAAAGGAGGTGTGAAAAAAGATAATAAAGAATTATTTAGTTTTCTTCAAGATGAAAACCACCTAGATTCCCATCACTTGTAGTATTGTATTCATTGTCATACACTAGACTCATGTCTGGATGACATTTTGCTTTAACAATGATGTAATTGATGTGATGTGATGGAAAATCTTGCATAGCTGGAAAATAGATGGAAAATCTACTGCATCAGCTGAAGCTTTTAACAAGTTAATAATTCTTCAGTGTTGGACAAAAGTATGAAAAATTCTATTTTATCAAAAAAAAGTGAGCATCTTTCTTCATTGTCCCAGAAACATTACACTGCAAGGTGAAATCAGAGCAGAGGATGACTCAGTACAACCATTCAGCACAGTTCTCTCTCCAGGGTTCAGCAAATAAATCATTAAATTTCACTGAAACACCTCTGTCTTGGGATGAAAGGACACTCTTAGGACTGAAGATTTCACTGTCAATCCTTCTGTCTGTCATAACTTTGGCAACAATCCTCGCAAACGTTTTTGTTGTTATTACAATTTTTCTGACTAGAAAGCTCCACACACCTGCAAATTACCTCATTGGCTCCTTGGCAGTGACTGACCTCTTAGTGTCTGTCCTCGTGATGCCTGTCAGCATTGCTTACACTGTCACCCACACGTGGGCCTTTGGCCAGCTGCTGTGTGACATCTGGTTGTCATCAGACATCACGTGCTGCACAGCCTCCATCCTGCACCTGTGTGTCATTGCACTGGACAGGTACTGGGCCATCACGGACGCTCTGGAGTACACCAAACGCCGCACTGCTGGCCGAGCAGCCCTCATGGTTGCCGTGGTCTGGATGATATCCATCAGCATCTCTGTGCCACCGTTCTTCTGGAGGCAAGTGAAAGCTCACGAAGAAATTGCCAAGTGCGCTGTAAACACAGATCAGATTTCCTACACCATTTATTCTACTTGTGGAGCTTTCTACATCCCGACCGTGCTCCTCCTGATATTGTATGGGAGAATTTATGTAGCAGCTCGATCCAGGATTCTGAAGCCACCCTCGTTATATGGGAAACGTTTTACTACTGCACACCTGATTACTGGCTCTGCAGGGTCTTCCCTCTGCTCCATTAATGCTAGTCTCCATGAAGGGCATTCCCATTCAGGTGGATCCCCAATATTTATCGGTCATGTTAAAATAAAACTTGCAGACAGTGCGCTGGAAAGGAAAAGAATTTCTGCTGCAAGAGAAAGGAAAGCTACCAAAACTTTAGGCATTATTCTGGGAGCTTTCATTTTCTGCTGGCTGCCTTTTTTTGTCATATCCCTAGTCCTACCAATCTGCCAGGATGCCTGTTGGTTTCATCCCATCCTACTGGACTTTTTTACCTGGTTGGGTTACCTAAACTCATTAATCAATCCAGTCATTTATACAGCTTTTAATGAAGAATTTAAACAGGCTTTCCAAAAACTAATACTTTTCAAAAAGTGTTCCTCTTGAGACTCTCCTCTTGTGTAAGTGACCCTTGTGCAATCTCACAGCCTACCTGAAACTTTCCATGCTTTTATTCCTAAGGAACAGAGTGGTAATTACCATCTCTGCTGCTACCCTGTTCTGTGCATGTAACTGGGAATTTCTTGCCAATTTGGTACTTTCTGTCTGGGATTGTACATGCCATAACAGAATTTGTCCATGGTCTCTGCAGTGATCATGTCTGTATATAAGATCAACGACACATGAAATAAGCTTTGCAACGAGGCAAGGTGTGTGGACCAGAGAGCTTGTCTTGTGTGATGAGGTGACACATTATTCAATTCTACCACACTTTCTAACCTGATGGGAGGAAATTGTGTGTGTATTTACAAGACCTTAGTATTTCTGCTGTATATTATTAACCATTAACTTTGGCTGAGAAAGTTTCTGGAGAGCAGGCTCTGATACTTCTATTTTCCATGGCATGTATCTTACCCATGTGAAGCTGATAAAACCTGTAATTCCTTCAGAAGATGTGTGACACAGCTTGACAATAATCAGCAGCAGGGCAGAGCAGCATAGCACAGATGTAAGTTATGTGGATATTTCACAAATGCTGCATTTGAAGCTATGCTTTTGGTGAAGTGTAGAAAGGAGACAATTTAGTTGAATTAATTATTACACATGTTATCATTGATAGAACAGGCAGTGAAGAAATGCTACAAAATAAATAGCATGAAAATTATTGATCTTATATTTCTGTCATTTAATTTTTTTGCATGCATAAACTGAAGAAGGAGAATATGGTTAGTGCCAATGTGGAATGACTAGGACCTGATAAAATAGCCAGAAGGTTCACTCCTCGGTGACAAGATATGGGAAGTTAGAGAGGGGAGAATGAAGCCACACACCAAGGAAAGCTTTCTTAGTAATTGAGGTTGTTGGGGTGGATCTGGCATCCCTGTCTCTGGAATTCTTTAAGTGCTGGTCAGACAAACTGTGGTCAGGAATCACTGTCAGGACCCTCTGCTGGGGTTGCAGAGCAGGTTCCTTCTAACATGCACTTCTCTGCCTCTGGGATTATTTCCCTGATTTGGCAGGTGGGAAGCTGGCACATGGAGGTCTTGGATGAAGTCTCAGACAAGACAGCACACCAAGTGGTGCAGCCCAAATTTCATGCAACGTTTTAGTCTCTGGGCATTTTACATCAGAAGTGTCATGTCTATACTGAGTACGAGAGCCACACATTGCTTTGAAAATCACCTCATCATCCTTCTGACCACCCTTCCATCTCAGCCTGCCCCAATCACCTCCACCACCCACTGCTGTGGCCATCCCAACACACTCCACCACAGTGCATGTCCACCACAGCTTTCAGCCTCTCCTCTGCATTTGTAGCACAGCTTTGCAGCTTCTCCCTGTTGTTGGTGCCTCTGCTGAGGATGGATCATAAAGTGATGGCCCAGGATCACCCACTTGCTGCAGAGTCAGACAGAGCAGTTGTGTGGCCATAGAACATCAGTCCTCTCTCTCACTGAAGGCATTTAAGGCTGCTCTGTTTGGGACATGGCTCCTCTACCCTCCCAAAAGTACACTGATCTAGCTCTGTCAAGCTTAAGAGGTTTGGATGGTGCCACTACACAGCCATGTCCACACAGTCTGATTCCACAGAGTGCCACTGCCTGTGCTCACGCCTGAGCTGTGCTGGAGCATTGCCTGGGGACATGGGAGCTGACACAGCCCACAGGGGAAGCCTGAACCATTAACTGGTGTGGACAACTGAACTGCCCACTCCCTGGCACTGTTCAATTTGCTGTTATAGCAGCAGTCAATTTTTCATCCTCCTCTGACAATGACAGTCTGAAATGTTCACCTTTGGGCTAGTTTATGACTTCCAAGATCCCTGGGTGATTCACCTGCTCAGTATGAAACATAAAATTACAGATCATGGTCCTGGAAGGGCCTTTGAAAGGCTGGCTAGTCCATTCCCTGCCTGTATCAGCTATGCTTTTGTTCTCTTCCTGTATTTCCTACTCTTGAAGATTTCCAGTTATGAAGAGAATGGCAAAATACAGCATAGGAAGATGATCTGCCACTCTTCTTGACACTGTTTAATTCAAGAGTAAACAAAGTAGGCCCTTTCTTTGGTTAGATTATAGGCTAATTTTAAAAGGCACATGGTCTAATATTACACCATTCTTATTGTTGTTATTGATGGTGTGCCTCAGTAATTTACCTTGGAAAATACAGTGGTATGGCACTGGCAGATGAAAACACTTGCTAGGGATGATCATAAATTAAGGATAAATAACACCCACAGCCTCTGAGTTGAAAGGAGGCGGCTCTCATGTCACAGAGATCAATGTCCATATTTACCATGTTTTACAATGCTCTGTGAATTGCAGTCCAGAGCACACAAATGTATTTCACAGAAGGTACATGAGGGCTGAGTGATCTCTCAGTGCCTCTCCAGTGAAGTTCTTGCAATATTGAGCACAAAGGTAAGTTAAAACATGTCATGTTTGTATAGAAGTACATATTGATATGTCCAATAAGTTAGTTATTTCAATGGTAATGTAACATTTATTGAAAACAGAAGGAATAGCTTAATATATGTCAAAGCATGTGTGTTCACTGCAGCACCCTGCATTTAAATTCCAGTGCAGGTTATTCCTACAACCAGGGAAGAGGAGGAGTGTCAGCAATGAGGAGTCACCATGACAGAAGACTGGCAGGACAATGAACGTGGAACATGATCACTCCTGCCAGGACAAAGCTGAACCTTGCTATGTGAAAGAAAGATGGCCATTGAAAGCCTGTGGGTTGAAGCAATCCCACCATGCTCACCAATCTGAAAACAGCTCCTTGTCAGGGGAGTACAAAGGAACAAATGCTGTATATGTAAGACTACTTAAGTATATGAAGCCCTGTTGATGAATAGCTCACATCCTCACAAACAAACATGCCCAAAAGTCCTCTTCCTGTTTTGTATATGTAATCAGTCTACGACATGATGGAAATGGTTTTGCAGAACAGACTTTATAACACAGTGTCAGAACGCTTTCATTGACAATTACCATTTTTTCCTACTCTGATATCCTAATGCAGAAGGTATTTTGGTACTGTGAAGATATGATGGTTTGTATTTTCCTGTCTGTTCTGTAGAAGTGAATGATGGATAGACAATTTCAAATTTTGAACTACCATGGAAACTACTCTGCTTTTCTTTTTTGAGTTCACAACTCCCTCTGCAGTAAACTTTGCAAGTTCTTGAACAAATGTCATGAGTGACAGCTGTAGCTATGGCTCCCTTTCAATTTACATTAGGAATATTTCACTAGAGGTGCTCAGTACCTCTTGTCACTCACAGGTGAGGAATTCCCAACAGCTCTAGCAAAATTCATCCAACTTTTCTGAATTCTTTTTTAGTACAGCCAAGATGGTTCACTTGAAAGCACCAATGACTAGACACATATTCCATACACCTCTGGTCAGTAACAGATTTACATTTAGATTTCATCGCTGGTGAAAAAGAAGGAAATGTGCAGTTAAGAGCCCATTCTGCCAGATTTCCTCTATGTCGTCTTTTTCACATACATGCTACCTCCAGCTTCTCGTGGCAAGTTACATCTCCACAGCAGCTGTGTTTCCAGATCTGTTACTGAGGAGGAGGTCCTCTTCCCCAGCCCTGACCTACAACATACTGCAATTGCTCTCCCCAGTTTGGTGTTTGGTTTGCAAACTTGCTGAGAGGGCAAGACAGCTCATTTTCCAGGTCATTAATAAAGACATGAATCACTATTGACCTATCAGCATGCACCCCTGATGGATGCCCCTAGGAACTGGCTGCCCCTTGGACTTCATATTTTTGATACAAGCCTTTCAGCCCAATCACCAAGCCACTTCTTCATCCCCTTCACACTCCACTTACCCAGTCCAAATCTCACCAACTTGCCTACAAGTAGACTGAGCGGATGATGTCAAAAGCCTTGATAAAGCCAATGCTACAATCAATCACTGCAACACCAAGCACCTTCCTGTTGGCAACACAGGCTGTTGTCTCTTTGTAGAAAGTAACCAGGTTGGTCAGGTAAATCCCTGCTGGCTTCTCCCAGTCACTTCTTTGTCCTTCATCTGCTTGGAAATAGCTTCCAGGAGGATGTGCTGTCCAGTCTTTCCAGTGGCTGAGTTGAGGCTGACCAACCAGCTGAGTATTGCCTGAATCCTCTTCTTGCCATTCTTGATGACAGGTATGATGACATTTGGCTTTTTTCCATCACCAGGAATGCTTTTCAATCACCATCATCTTTCAAAGATGCCAGTCTTGAAATTATATTGGCAAGCACCCTTGGCATCCTTAAATGCACCCCTTCTGGCCCCATGTGTGAACCTAATTCAGCTGACATTTTTAAGATGTCTGCTCCAGGAAGAGGTGAAACATCCCCTCAAACCAACTGACTTTAATGAGATTATTTACATTACCTAGGTTGCAAGATTGAAATGAGACTTGTGTAGAAGAATCAGTAGTGGAGATGTCTGATGTATTCAGACAAACCCTACTCATAGTGTGTGTAAATCCTGTTTATTATTTCCAGCAATTGCCACTCCCCATCCTGGTGTTCTCCAGGTGTGTCAGGTTCTGGCTCCTTGTGCAGGTGGTGAAGACAGATATGAAAGCCCTTGGTTTGAGGAGATGGTGTTCTCACTGCACTGCCACAGCATATGCTTTCTGACTGAGAGGAGGATGGCAGCAGTACAAACTAACAAGACATCAACCCATTTCTTTCGTGCTGCAGGCTTCTCAGTGCCTTTGTTACCATACCTGGACATGGCTGCAGGCTTCTGTGGGGGCTCATGGTGGCACCTTGCTGATTCTAGGAACAAGAAATAGTTATACACAAAACAAAACTTACATTGCCATATAGACTGCTGATAACAATGTGAGACCAGCAACCCATGCAGCACTTCTGTCCACAAAAGAATGATTCTGTTTCTTTTTCCCTGCATGCTGTGTTTAATACTGTTCCTAAACTCTGTGTGGCATCTAGCACAACCAAAGCTCCAGCTCTGTTGAATTAATTAGAAATTAATACAACAAATATCAGGATCTTATAATGACTCTGATCTTCTACATACTTAAGACCTGAACACCTGGGATCAGGAAATAATAGGAGAATCTCCACTTCTAGTTTGCAGAGAGAAGCAAGAATCACTGGCTTAAAAAACTGTGGGCTAATTCAACTCACCTGAGGCAGAGAAGTATTCACTCTGAGTTAGTTTTCTGCCCGTTTGATAAACTGAACAAATCCCAGAACTGGTGCAGAAGAAGCAGCACATACTAAATACTAAATTACATAAGTAATTTTAGGAGGGACATACAACTGCATGTATCAGCAGCAACAAGATCAACTCAGACACCTCACTTAAATTCACCATACAAACAGAGGGAGTACAGAATAGCAAGAATACCTGAAGAGTCAGTTCAGGAACTTCATGAACTGGAAGATGACTCAGATAGACATTTTTAATAAGCACTGAGAAATCTGCTCTCTGTAAGTTTGGCTAATCCCTTTTGAATCTCATGCCTCTGGTGTTCATGGCATCCTAGAGCCATCCACTTCTCACGTTATCAAGCTGTGCATAAGATGCATGAGTTACTTCTATTTATTTAAAGCTACTACACCCATATAGATCCTCTGTTGTCAGACACACTGACAGCTTCTGCTGCTTCCCCATATAATTTGTGATTTTATTGTGTTTGTCATCTCCCCTTGCCCATCATCTCTGGTCACACCTGCCCACATTACTTACACCACACTCCCTTGGAACTATGCAGCCTTTCTATCAATCATTGTGGGGACATCTGGGGAAAAGGTTTTCTCTCAGTGGTGCTGGCACCCTGCTTTGGGTTTTGGAAACCCAGCACCCATCCCTTCCAATCCAAGAGATAAGCATTGCAACCGTGCCTCAGGCTTTGGTGAGTCCACATCATGCAGCAGAGCAAACAAGAGCAAATGCTCATTAAGGACTGAGAGACACTCCCCAGCCTCCTGTGCCACCAGATGCCAGCAGCACTGGCACAGTGAACTGCTGCTGGAGGGAAAGCACAAGGTGTGAGGTAAAGTCCTGACCCACCCAGCATGAGTGATGGAGGGAGGTGAGGGGAAACAAACTGAGCTGAGCTGATAAAGGAGGAGAAGGAAGCCCCTCACCAAGGTGGCAACGGAACCAGCTGCCGGGTGGGGTCTGCAGTGTGAGGAAGAGAGGGAATGGAATCCCAGGAAATGATAAATGTCAAATCTCTGGATCCAAGTGAGAGACAACCTGCCTGCTCTGTGTCATGCAGAAGCAGCATGGCTGCAGCTGGTGGTACAGTGCCCGTGGCAACAAGGGCTGCCACTGCCCAGGGTATTTCAAAGAAAAAAAAGCTTCGTGGTGTGAGGTTAGAGACTTAGAAACTTCTGTCCAGGGAAAGGAAATGACGTAGAGGAAAACTAAGGAAGCTCTGGCTGCTCTAAGATAAACACATTTTTTCTTTAATATTTTTAATGATGGGGACTTAGTGCAGTCAGTGGAAGCAGCAGACAAAAGTACAGCAAGGGACCAGTGCAATGAGGGATGTTACAAGGTGAGGAGGCAGCTCCACTTTTCCCCCAGATGCCCCCACAAAGGCCAATAGGTTCCGAGCCTGTCACGTCTCGCTGCCTGGCCGGGAGGCTGGAATAGCTCACCGGCCTCTGAGCACGGCTGCTGAGGACTGAGCTGGGCAAGGGCAGCGCGAGGATGTACAGAGCATCGGGCCACGCTCCCTGGTGTCCTTCACCGTGTCACCGGCCGGGTCAGCGGTCCCGGGGCTCCGCTCACCGCTCAGGTACACCGGGAGCAACCTTCCCCGGTTAGTGCTGGGGGAAGTCCCTTGTCTCTGGTCCCATCTCGGCATCCCCGGGCTGCAGACACCAGAGGTGGAGCCGACCACAGCTGGATTGACCACCAAGTCCCAAACTCTCCAAGAGATGGCACTAAAGGGGGATGCGGCGGGAGGGGAAGACAAAACCTCGCCGTGCCACTCGGCGCGGGGCTCTGCCCTGCTTTTAAAGAGCCGACACCGGCACGGCCGGGACCGACACCAAAGCCCCGAGGCAGCGGCAGCCCCGGGCCGGAGAAGGGCTTGTCCGGCAGGCTCTGGAGCACGAACCCACCGTGAAACCAGCCACGGCAGCGCCCGAACCCCGGCCCAGCGCCTCAGGCCGGGGCCTGGCGGAACCTTCGCTCCCTCCTGCCCCGAGCGCCCTCCGACCCCCCCAAAATGGCGGCCGGGGCCTCCCCGCCCTCTCCAGGGC
>VXAX01001843.1:129665-195385 GCA_013399835.1 Leptocoma aspasia
GCCGTCGGGCTCCTTCCGACGGGACCGGAACAGCCGCTTTCCTGAGCGGAGATCGGCCCCGTCCCCGCCCGGGAAGGGCACGGTCCCGCCGGTCCTCGCTGTCGCGGGCTGCCCGCAAGGAAGTTCCCAAACCCATTGGCTGGGGCTTGGTTGAGATTTTTGGAGGTCTCCAGGCGCTTAACGCGTTTTCTGTGGATAACCATTTTTTTTTTCCTTTCTGCAGCCACATACTCCCTTTCCTGTTGCTTATTTTTCCTGAGTTCCCCCTTCTTTCCCAAGCCGCCCACGTTTATCATATAATTAGTAACGTTCTTTTATATATATGCTTTTCTGATGCTCTGACTTTGTTAATCACTTCAGTCTTCTTTGCTCCCCCGTCGTGAGGGAATTAATTGATGGAGCATTGTGAAACTTTTCTTTGCCTCTTTCGAAAATTTCTGAAACTTACCTCATTTGGCTTTGTCAGGTGTCCCATGTGCTGGCATGTGAAGCCAGTGGCACAGCAGACCTTTGCTTGTTGTCCTTGGTGGTTGCGCTTTCATTGCAAATCTGCGTTTTTCCCCCTTGTAATGCTACATCTGAAGCGTTTAAACCAATTAAACACAATTTAAAGTTACCATCCCAACTGATCAGCACGTTTGAGTTAGGCGCAGTGGGATTAGATTTTAACTGGTGGGTAAATTCTGTTAAAATGTGCCACAAAAATCGGGGGAAGGAGTGCTGATCGCTGCCGCCTGTGTTGGGGTTGTTGCTCATCGAGTCTCTCGCCGAGAGCCGCCGGGGTGGGTGAGCGCCTCTCTAAGCAGCAGCACAGCGGTGACAGTGGGAAGGGGGATTTTTACAACCTGGAATCGTCTGTGGCATTCCGCGTTTCAAGGGAAAAAATGCGGTAACTTCCCACATGCCTACAGCCTCATGGCAGAGGTATGCATCTGCTGAGCTGCAGGACGTTGAGGGGAGGCGTCGTTCCCCGGTGTTACAGTCTGTGCGAGTACAGAACCAGCAGCTCTGTGCTCTGGTCACTTTGTGCAGCCAGTAGCCAGCTGGCATATTTCGGCAGGGACAGCGTGCTCTGTGGCTGGTTTGCATCTGCGGCACTTGCAGAAGTGTAATTCCTCCATTGTATCGGCTCGGCGGCAGTAAGGACTGCACAAAACGGTCGGCAGGGCCTGCCAGGCTGACACCCCCACCCTGGGGCTCCAGGAGCCCCGAGGGAGCGACACTTGGGCAGGGACCTGGCGGCCAGGACCCCTCCTGGGCATGGGACCCCCTCCCCAGCATCGTGCCTGGCCGCCTGGGGCTGCTCAGGGCAGCCAGCCCTCTGTAGCACTGCAAGGAGGAGGAGGACATGGAGAGCTGATTGCTGTGCTTCTTTTGGATATGTGTCTGAAAGTTCCTGGGGGAAGGAATGGGTTGGGGTAAAGGGGGTGTGGGAGAGCAGTACAATTCAGGAGCAGGTCACCATTAACTAACCCGTGTGTCTGCTGGTCTAAGTAGTTTTTCAACCCCAGCTTCATCATAATGCTGCGAAATAGTAAAGTTTCTGCACTCCAGTACAGGCCAATCAATCTGACCAATGTTGACTTTCTAAGAAGTAGAAATAAGTTACAAGAGCATAGGCTTTTTGCTAGCCTTCTGGTTGTCTCTGTGTTCTGAAAATTGCCCAACTGAGAGTTACTGAGTTTCTTTATTTAATACAAGGCTAGGAATTGTAGGCAAAAATAACTCATGTTAAAAAAGAGAACTCTCAAATGTGGCTGTTACAAGAAATGATAATATTTAAAAGCCCAGTATGCCTTGCAATCTAGGCTGCATTATTTTGTGGGTTCAAATGGGTTGTTGATTACGTCTTTGAGCATGACCTTACCAGAGTAGTGTACCCAGGGACTCTGAGGCTGTGCATGTCCTCCATGAAACCTTTCCTTCCCACCGTGGGCTGCAGTTGGTGAGGAACCAGAGGCCTCTTTCCTCATGGGAGTTTTTCAGAAAGTATGGCTGGCATTACTGAGTGAAATGACAAAAAAAATGACAATTTTGATACAACTGTTACAGTAAAATGAAGCATATAATCTCTTTAGGAGGTCGTTTTGATTGGAAGAGACCCACGAGGGTGATGATTCGTAGCAGTTACATGTTTTACACTAACTAGTGTAGGACTGCAGATCATGGGAGCCCTTAAAACAGGTAGGAATTGGGAACCCTTTGTTGTGATGGTCATGGCATAGTTACATACATCTTCACATGTCTAAGGCCTGCTGTACAGACTTTTTGCCTTGGGTAATGCTTGTATTTGCACACATGAAGTAGAAAGCATGAGTTTTCAAATACTTGGTGACAGCTGATGAGCAGGTGTTGCTTGCCAGCACTTCCTGCATTCCCAAAGCTGGTGGTTTGCTTTGTCCTTCCGTACTGTTATTCTCTCTGCTTTCAATGGGCTGAATCTTTGGAGGGCTTTAGTCTTTTTAACTTGATCGCCTCTTCCCTCTGTAGTCACCAAAGGTGTGATTAATCTCCCTGTCCAAGCTCAGCTGTTTGCCAGGGTAACAGGGGCTGGCAGCCTTCTCCTGGTGGCAACTGCAGCCACTCACTGCACACACTGTGGACATTCACATCTTTCTGGATTTGAGGATTTAGAGCTGGTGACAGAATCAGTTTGGTGGAAAACCCACAAACCATTTGCCCCTAACTGTCCAGATTTAGGAGCCTTCATAACCACCCCGACTGAGAAGGCATGCCAGGCATGCCATTCCCGTGAAGTCGGTGGGGTTTGGGTTGATTCAGCAGCCTGAAAACCAGTGTTTTTGACATGATCAAATATAAAGTGTGGCATTGGATGTCAGCCATCGGAATGTGGCAATTTAGGTCTTAATGCTTTTGTGTCTCTGGTGGTGTCTTAGGTTTTGGCAGTGATGTTCCCTTGCTGAGGCTCTAATCTTGGCAGATAAGGGATTGTAAGGATGCCTCAGCCCTGTGTGCTTTAACCCTCACCAGGGTGGAGTAAGATGTGCAGGTGCAACACACAGCTTTACCTAAGCATGACAGCAGCATGCACAGAAGCGTGAATGCTGTGCACAGGCAGTTTCTGTTTCCTTTTCTGTAAAAGAAAGCTGAGAATATTTTGGTGCTTTCTTGTGATAGTTTGGCAGCAAATGTAACATTTATGTTCCTGAACATTTGAATTTCTCACAGAAACACAGTCCAGAAAGGTGAGTGCACCTTTCATCAGAAAGCTGAAAGCTGATCACCCTGAGTGATCAGCTGAAATGAGAGGGGGTGTTTATAAAAAAAAGAGTTTTAATGTTGTACTTAGCACTCAGCCTACTCTGCTGCCTCTTATAGTAAAGCTCCTTAGGATCCATGCCAATAACCCCAGGAATGAAATGTATCATTTCTTTGCTTAGGAACAAAGTTGCCAACTCACAGGTATAAAGTATAAGAACACGTAAGCTGGTAAGTTTATTTCTGTGTGACAGTGGGCGGATGAGAGCGGCTGCTTGCTCCTGTCAAGTTGGAGGGGAGACAGTTTTCACATCCTCTCCAGTCCTGGATCTGGGAAGTGCTACATCAGTGCAGGTGGGCACTGTGCCTGGAGGAGGTGGGTTTGCCTTTCCCCTTGTCCTAGCTGCTTTCTCCTCCAAATGCCCTTTCTAGCCCTACCCCAGCTGACAAAAACTCCATGCAGCCGTGTTCAGAGAGCTGATCTGGGTGAAAATTAACCATCAGCCTGCCCCCCACTCCCTTTAGCCCTGCCTGATTCCCAGCCTGGCTGCAGGGCTGCTTTACTCTGGCCAAGGGAGGGGAGCACGAGGTAGAAGGAGGCAGGGACAGTGCAGGGCCACCTGAAAATTACTATAAAACCTAAGTTTGAGGATCTGGTCCAAAGTCTGTGAGGTCACTTATGCAGTGATAGCATCCCTTGAGCATCTAAGCATTGCTGTCTGCGCTGAGGTCTCTGTCACCACCATGCTTTCACAGCGAGTTTGGACATGCTACCTTTGCAAAGCTCCTGCTCACACAAAGTGCTGCCCAGGTTTGGGCAGAGGAGTAGTGACATCATGTTTAGAGGATGTTAGAGGCTTCAGGGGAAAATTTTCTACATTTATTAAGTCCCAGTCTTTTTGGCACTGTTTGTCAGCGCTTCATTGAATTGAGCAAACCTCAAATGTAGGAGTTCACAGTCCTATCATCTGGACTCTGAGCAGCTGTTTTGAACATGGGCCAGCAAAGTGCACTGGTCTCATGTGTGTAAATACTTTGTGTGAGCTGGAAACTTCCGTATGGCTGCTCCTTGGCCTGCTGCAGCACAATAGCTGTCATGCTGCCCTGCCCTGTGTGTCAGGGGACCAGCTGTCCACAACCCAGCCGTGCTCACTGTCCTCCCTTGGCTGCAGGCACAGGCACACTGGCCTTGTTCCATGGTTCCATGTCTGCTTCTGACAGGTGGGCTCCTGGGTGCTCTAGGATGAAGTAATGGGAGACATGCACTGTCAAGTGTGGATACTTCCTCATCACTCCTCCTTGCTGTCTGCCCTGGTTTGTGAGGAATGTGGTGGTTTTGCTGCTTCAAGTCGCAAAGGGGAAAGTGTAGGCTTTTAAACGATTTTTAATCAGTACTGGGTGGACAAGCACCTGCCTGTAAACATTTATAGTTCTGAATTTACTTAGCTAATTGGTTTTTAAGTCAGAGATTAAGTCATAGTTTGACCTGCTGTACTGCCCAGGCCATAGTATCAAACCTTACTTAGTATTGAATTAACTCATTAACTCAGCTGGTTTTGAGGTTTGTGATTTCAACTTGCAAACTTGATGCCTAGAGCCAGGGGGGGGGGGGGTTGATCTAAATAAGATTTTTTTGCCACAAAACCCCCATGTTCCTTGCTTGGATTTGTGATTGTTTGGCTCAGAAATAGTAGGACTGATTTCATTCAGACCCCTTGCAAATAGTGTTGTGGCTATCCTTGATTGTGCACTGCATGCCTCTGAGAAAGCAGAGCAGCAGGAGATGAGAACCAAGGCTTTCTTAGCCCTGGTAGGATTCAGGTTTGGTGGTTAATATTACAAAACCACTGGAGCTTGGGGCTCATGTGTCAGGCTGCACAGTAGGAGAGGAAAGCATCTGTGGCTGTAGGCAGGTGATGTGAGAGGGCTGCCTGACCTGTCATGGCACAGCAGTCCTGTGGGGCAGCTGAGGAAGGTGCATTCTGGTGACACACATCACCTCTGCTCCAGGACAGCAGCTCTCCCACTCTGGGAGCCAGTGGGCAGCATGTAGCAGGTCATCCCATTGACTGCCCCCATCTCCCCTGAGGGACCTGGAGCAGGTGACAACAAGTACACTGCACTGGAAGTGCAAGTGCCAGGGTAGGTAAAGGTGGTGTGGGAGCAAAAGAGGGAGCATGTTGTTGTGTGATATGGCAGGACCTGTGTTCCTGCTTCTCCTGTTAAGTGTTGCAGTGTTCTAATTGACCTCTAAAAATGGTAGCTTCATCCTAAGCTGAAAATGTCTTTCTACATGACTGATCACGATGAACGAAAGCTCAAGCAACTCTTTAATTAGCTCAAGAACGTTTCTCTTTACCATGAATGCTTACTTTTCACATTTTCCTCTGTTGCTGCATGCAATGCAGTGCTTGCAGAAAGGTAGCTCTGGGCTGTGCAGCAAGGACTCCTGAGAGCGTGGCTGTCGTCAGCCCTGCCACCCGTGCTGCATGCCGGATGGGAGTGACAGCTTTTGCTGCAGTGCTGCACCCTCCGTACGTGTTGCAGCAAATCTGTCAGTCTTTGTCTTCACATTCATCCTCAAAATTGCTTTAATTAAAATTGCTTCTATATGCATTATCTGGCTCTTAAGGTTCAGCACTGGCTTGTGTCTTCCCCACTGGAGTGATTTGAAAATCACAGGATGTGTTTCCGAGGCTGCAGAGGCTCCAAGGTTGTGCTGATCATCTGATTCCACTGCAGCACTTTCAGCTGCTTGTGCCTTTGAGGTGCCTGTGCCTCACGTGGGAGTGCAGTGGGTTACCTTAAAGGGAAAATCTGATGAAACTTCTTCAAGAACTTGTTGTTACATGTGATATCTTAATGGAATTTACCGGAATAGAATGGAGATTCCTGACCTAGGATCTGGAACAGAGCTGCAAAAACATTAATTTCTCAGGTAGTGTGACTCATTTGGAAATATGGCTGTTTTTACTGAAAACAATAATTCCTGGATGATAATAACTACTAGTACTGCTTTGTGGTGAGAATTTGAACCTGAAGCAATTGAGAATTCCTAATGAAGTCTCTCACTCTTCTGTCTGCACCCTATTCTGTATAGCTGCTCTTCAGGATTGTTTTTAATGTTGCTGAGTGTGACTAATGTCTTTGCATAAAGGTATCCTGTGTAACGTGGGTGTTGATGTTTCTGTGTGAGTTTTAGCTGTTAGAATATTGTAAACTGCCTGCATATGCTCTAAAATTGTCTGGATGTTACCTTTTATGCATTGGGTAGAGCATGGGAACAAGAAGCACCGTTTGTAACTGCTTTGGGAGAGCTGTGAAATTGTGTGTTTGAAGGTGACTGCAGGAACAATGCTGCAGTGGAGCATTGCTAGCTGTGGAGGTGGGGAACTCTTTTCCAGCAGTGATGGAAGATGGGGAGGCTCTTTGGGGTGTACTCTCTGCAGAGCACAGACCACAAAGAGGCTGCTGGTAGCTGGTGTAAAGAGCTGGGCAGAGAGGCTGGCTGGAGGTGCAGGCAGAGAGAAACAGCAACTGCTGAGTGCAGGGAAACAGCTGTGCCCTGCTGACTGCCTTGATTGCCAGGTGGCACTCCTTGGGTCTGGGTCACCTGCCCCTCATTTCCCTCCTCAGCAGCAGGAGTGGCAAGCCCCATTCTCTGGCTGTCTTATGACAGAAACATGCTCCCAAGTCCTTACACACAGATCATCTCCATTCACTTTTCCTCTGCTGCCTACGCTTTGAGCTGATTTGCAGAGCAGGGTGGGTTTTCTCTATTTTTTTGGTTTTTTCCTTCTTCTTCCCTTTTTTCTTTTTTTAGTAATCTCTGTCCTGTGTGGCTCTAGTGACTGCTGCAACTGCTGGGGCATGTTGCTGAGAGTTCAGCACAGTCCTTGCTTAGGAGCCCAGCTGTGTGTGAGCTGGTGGGGCACACAGAGCATCTCTCTCTGCAAAAGCAAGAATGGCAGCAGCAAGCTGGACAGCAAAGCACTGGCAGCATGGCAGTGACTGCCTGTGAGGCAGATCAATAGGAGGCTGTTCTTTTCTGCTCAGTACTGGTGAGATGGTGCCTGAAGTGTCATGAGATTCAGGTGGATATTTCACTAGACCAGGTCACCTAAAGCCCCATCCAACTTCACCTTGGACTCTTCCAGGGATGAGACTTTCACAGCTTCTTGGGGCAACTTGTGCCAGTGACTCACCACCTTCATAGGGAAGAATTTCTTCCTAATATCCAATCTTAACCTACACTCTTAGTTTGAAACCAGTGCCCACATCCCATCACTACAGTGCATGGTAAAAAGTCTGTCTGTGTCTTTCTTATAAACTCTATATATTGAAAGGCCACTATAAGGTCTCCCCAGAGTCTTCTCTTTTCCAGACTGAATGACCCCAACTCTCTCAGCCCTTCTTCACAAAAGAATTACAGCCCTTGGCTCTTCTTTTGTGGCCTCTTGTGAGCTATAGTCTTTCTGAGGACACTAGAACTCCAGATGTAGTGTTCCAGGTGGGATCTCATGAGAGTGGAGCAGGAGAATCACTTCCCTTGACCTGCTGGCCATAATTTTTTGATGCAGCCAAGGACCACTGTTGGCTTTCTAGGCTGCAAGGACACACTGCTGGGTCATGTCCATTTTTTTGTCCACCAATACCCCAAAGTCTGTCTCTGCAGGGCTGCTCTCAATCCATTCATCCACCAGTCTGAACTGATGATGGGTATTGCCCCATTCCAGGTGCAGAAAGTTGCAGCATGGTAAATTCTGACTCAACATAAAGGAAAATAATTTTCTCCCTGAGATTGTTCTGACAGGAAACAGGGCCCGAGGAGTTGGGGCATTTCTGACCCTGAGATTTTCACGACTTAACGGAGTCCTGAGCAACCTGCTCCAGCTTTGGACACTAACCCTGTTTGAAATTGGAGCTGGACTGAGGTTAGCTGCATCCCCTTCCTGGTAACTAAGATGAGAGAGAAAATGGGAATTTCTTACTCTTTCCCTCCTCTGTAGAAAGGAGCAGCATGGTGGGGGAAGCAGTGTGGTCCTGTCTCAGTACAGCCACGCCAGTGCTTCCTTCCTATGAAACATCCTTCCTTCCTTCAGTCCAGGGAGTACAAGGGGAAAAAGACCACGTAAATAACAATGCAAGTGAGCACAGCTAGACAGCCATGCCCTGGAAAAGTCCTGGAGGGGATCCTCTGCTGCCATTTTTGCTTCATGCTCTATTTCTCACTCTCCACTTCTTAAACATGCTGCAAGAAAAGCATATGCCCTCTTGGCTCTGATCTTCATTTAGGATAGGATTCAGATAAATTAATGCTTGGCATTAAGCCTGCAGATTTCATCATTAGCATCATGTGTAATGCTTGCAGGAATACCTGTGCTCCAAAAGCAGTAGAATTTGTCTGTCTGTTGTCCATTAGTCGACAGCCTTGGATAACCAGTGGACTTAAAAGCAAATGCAGGCTGCCCTGTAGAACTGCCTTGTTAATACAAGGCATTTCAAGATTGTTGGTTTTCTAGCAGCATGAAATGGAGAATTTGGAACAAAATTTTCCCATGATAGTCATGAGTGGAGTGGTGTCTTTAGTCCTTTCATGTCCTATGGACAAGAAGCTGGTGGGAGATGGAAGAACTTTGAATTTGGTGGTGTTATTCAGCCTTGTCTGTGGAAGAAGTATGGCTCAGGACCTGTCCCACACTTCTGACTCCAAACAGCTTCTTAGCTGCCTACTGAAGGAGGCAGCTGGATGCTGAGGATGGTCTTTCTGGGAAGTTACAGCTGTTCTGCTGTTCAGTGCCCTCCCTAGTCAAGGGAGACACTTTATTCCCAAGCACTGAGGAGACACGTTTCCCCAAGCAAATGGGGAATTACTCTGGCCCGTTTTTGGAAAGAAGGAGCAGAGGCCAGGTATCCCTCTGCTATCTCTTTCTGCATTAAGGAGAATCCCAGCAGTGACTGCTGAATGCCCCAGCCCGTTACCAGAGCTTGGATCTCTGGCTTATGGAGAATATCAGGTGCCCTTGCAGCTCTTCCCAGAGCAGAGTGTGTAGCACAGGGCATGCAGCTTGTCTCTGCCTGCTGAGGGCAATGAGGTGCCCTCACCTTTATGTCCTGCTTGCCCTGGTCCTGGCACAATGCTGTATGTCTGTGTGGGAAATGCCTCTTGTCATTTTGAGAGGCTCAGCCTGCAAGTGAATGTTTTCCATCCATAAATTCATCAAGGCTTTCAAGTGGGCAGTTTTCAGTGGCAGAGCTGCCCAGTGTCATAACACCATCTGGCAGCTTGTCTTGGAGTGTCCCCATTGTCGATGGAGTGTTAATTTTGAGGTTAAAGTCCCCACAGCTACAAGCATGCTCTCACAAAGGCAGCATGTTCCTATTTGTAAATGTTATTTTATTTACTTTTTCGTTACCTGAGGGTATTTTCAGCAATAAATTGAACACAAAGACTACTGTTAGGATCTTCCAATCCACCCAGCTGTCCTCATTGAGCAAATCATACTTAAGAGTGATTTATAAGTCATTTTTAAGTTCATGAATACTTCCTTTCATTTGACTTCACACTTTCCAGTGAACAAAAAAGCTGCAGGTTAGGAGCTCAGAGGGGGGAAAAAAAAGCTGGTTGTTATAAGGGAGTCCAGGATCACAATTAGTATTTGTGGTACAGCCAGGGGACAGAGTTACCAACTGTTTGTATTGGGAGGCCTTGGAGGATCTAGAGATTACTCACGGTGTGTGGGTAAGCCAGCCAGCCTTCATTTACAAGTGGTTGTGAGATGCTGTACCCGTGGTCCACCCAGCTCACATGACTCTGGGGAGCAATCAGGCAGGCTTTGGCTGCAGTGCCTGTGAGTCAGTGCCTGGCTGCGTGGGTACCTGGCTAATGGGAGGGCGTCCCGCTGCAGCATCGTGCCCCGTCTTGCCTGCCTGCTTGCTGTCCTGGATGTGTGCTGGGCTCAGCTGCTGCTCCCTCAGGGCAACCAAGCCGCTCTGCAAGAGACCCTGAGCTGGTGATGGCACCTTGGTTTGGTAACAGCACCCAGTGTCTTGCTTCAAAGCGTGTGGATTTCAGGAATTGCAGCCAAAAGGTTTGCGTCAAGCTGGAAGTGATGCTGCTGGTGTAACCCAAGCCGGCCAGCCTTTATGCCAGAGGCATTTCTAATGGCTGACAGGTTCCTCCTGGACTTTTCATGACGGTGATGTTAACCCTGCTGTTCCCCAGGCAGCTGAGCTGAGGTGTGCTGCTAGTCTCTCCCACATCTCTAACAAATGTTTGTCCAAAAGCTGCAGAGTGGCACAGCTGCAGTGAGCTCCAGCACGCGCTTGAGCTGCTGCAGTGCTGCCTCTGCCAGCGTGCCTGCATGCTGCAGCTCCCCTAACACACAGCCCTCTCACTGGGAGTTTACAGTTCAAGTCTAAACCCTGGTTTGCTCCAAGAACAGCAGCAGTGGCACCTGTAACCTGAATCAGATTTCCCTGGCTTCCTCAGGGGCCCTTCCACAAATCTGAATTGCTACTGATTGCAGACTTTGTTCAGCCCTTTGCATTTAGGCTGCAAGCACAGGGCAGGCCAGACTGCTGAGCATGCCTGCAGAAGTACTGCTGTCCATCTAGCCCAGGGTAGGGTCCTGAAAACATGCCAGCAGTTTAATTTTCTGCATCCGCACCAAGCAGGGCAAGTTATGGATTTGCATGGGGGAGTCTGTGTCAGATGCTAGCCAGGCCAGGGCAAATTTCTGACAGAGGAATCAAGGAGAACAGCAGCGTGCCCTGAAGAGGGATCCCCTCAGCAAGAGCAACTCTGCAGAGACTTGGGGAAAAATTCCTCTGATTTGGAGATTTCTGATGATCACGTTGCTTTCTAGTGGTAGGGCTGTTCTGTTCAATGGGTGGATAGCAGTGCTAATGATTTATAAAGTTGACCTACAAGACAAAAGTTAAAACTGGGCTTATGCTTGAATATAGAATTTTATCAGAGTAATTAGTCTTAGATGTCTGTGTAGAATTTTTGAGTTAAAGGGCCGTTAGTAAAGATTAATGGGAAATTAAAATTTAGACACTTACTGAAATATGAGTGATCATTTTTCTTTCAGGTCACATTTTATTTCCTTGTGTTCCCATGCCATCAGTCTGAGGGTCTGTGCAGTGCCTGCTCAGAACAAAATCCTGTGTGCATGGAGCAGAAGGAAGTGCAGGGCAAGGTGTGCAGAGAGGACAGGGCACCTTTCCTGAAATGGAGCTAAAGCTGACTGTCTAATCTGTTCCCAAAAGATTTTCCCTACTAGTACTAAGGAGTGGGGACAATCCTGATTCATGGATCACTGATCACATCAGTGCTGCCTTATGTTTATACAGTTCTTGGCATGGCTTGGTGTGGATCTTCCCAGGCATCTTCTGGGCATAGCTCAGAAGTTAGCAAGGTCTGTCATGTTTGGAGGCAAAGCAGGTTTAAAAGAGCAGGGGTTTTTCAGTGCCAGTTGTCCTTGGCACAGAGGACAGACCTAAGCCAGGCTCATGTACTGACACAGGTGTACCCTAATGCTCTTTTTGGTTACTGGTGACAGTGCAGTCTCCAAGAGGCCACTCATCCACCTGGCCTTAACAAACTGGCATCAGGTGGGCAATTATCTGACAGTGCTGGAGACTTTTTTTGTCTGTGGGGAATGCCTGAATATTTTCGTATTGAATGCACAGCTCTAGCAGACTACATTTTGGTATACAGGTACCACACACAGGCTGGGTGCCTGCCTGTCCTTTCATTTTTGTCCAAGGCAGAAAATGGATGGATTGGGAGCTGCAGCAGTCCAGGAGAGGCAGTAGCTATGGCAGCTCCCCAACCTGTTCCTGTGGCAGCTGTAAGAGAGCTGAAGAGCTTTCCTTTTAGAACTTACAAACTTCATTGAATGAATCCTTCCAGGGAGAAAATCACAAGAGTAGCCAGTTGTCTGTGCTACAGAGTTCATGAGTTTGTTTTTTTGGGAGGACCTTTGGTTAATCCCAGTTTTCTGCAGGGTTTGTAGGGATCTACATGGAAACCTCTGAATGCCTGAGCCAATCTTTTAGCCAGAAAAACTCACAGCAATCAAAGGAGTGTTCCTGCAAAGCTGACTCAGATGTCCTTCTACTCTGTTAGGAGAATGGAATGTGCCCTGTATCAGACAGGATGCAGAGAAACACACAATACTCTATAATTTTCATGCCAACAGGGATATGTTTGTAGCCATGTGGCTCTTGGGTATAGTGTTAGGAAGAATGTGAAGGTTAGAGCTGCCTACGCCTAATGAGCAAAATGATTCAAAGATGGTTATGAATACTTGAAGTTAATCTTATTAAGTGTATTGTACCAGGCAGGTCTTTCCCAGCTCTGTAGATGCTGCTGGATGAAAAATTATGTGGGTTTGTGCTTTTGGGTGTGTAGCTAATTTGCAGTGTGGCACTTGTCAGATGTGCAGTGTTAGTCCTGTTCCACCTGGACAAGTGTTTGTGACAGGACAATAAAGGAGCCCAAGAAGATTATAAGAGCTCCACTGGATGAGAGCAATGGCTGGAAATGGACACCTAGGAAGGATGGAGAGTGACAGAAGTGTGCAACCAGGCAGATCAAAGGCTTCTTCCAACCTGCAAGTTTTGTCTCAAGTGGTCTTGCTGAACTAGGAGTGGGTCTCTGTAGGAATGGCCTTGAAGGATTTTTCTTCCATGAATGTATCTAATTGCTGCTTTATGAACCCCTGAGGACTTCTAGCTTCCATAACATGGTGCAGCCAGAAGTTCCCTAGTGTACCACTACATACAAGCAGAAGTAGGGCACTGAACAGAGTGAGCCCAACCAGAGACAAGCAGGAGGTAACAGGATGGGACAAGGGAGTGAGAACACCAGCAGGAACTGGGATTGATAGTACTGGCCCAGCCTTCAGCACAAGCATTTCAGAAGAGAGTGGAGGCAATAGTGTTGTGCTTGAAAGGTAAGATTTATGGTGGCCAGATGAAGAGGGTAGAAGAGCAAGTTCAGGAGTCAAGTGACAGTGTGGAAGAGCAGTCTGAGAAGAGCTTTTACTCTATGCTAAATCTGGGAATAATGGAAGTTTGAGAAGCACAAAAGATGCAGTGATGCAGGAGAGAAGAAAAGGAACAGAGGAGAAGGGACTGTAGGTCCAGCTGAAGTGCCTGTCTCCTCAGCATCCTAGCTGTACCAGTAGCCCAAACCAGATGTTGGGGAGGACATGAAAATAGTGAAAATGTGTTTTCCTATTGTCTGCTTCCAGGGACGTCCTGAGTCATAGAACTTGGGGTTCTTCACATTCAATAATCTTTGACATATAGTTTCCTTCATTTTTCTAACGATTTTCTGGATCTTTCTTGCTCTGAATCTGTCCTGAATATTTTCAGTTAGTCTGGGGCTTTCAGCTAGCCCATGGGTGGCTCAGATACCTTCATGCTAGCACGTATTTTGGGGCTGAAGTGATAGTGAGAGCCATGGCCTCTGAAGTCCTTTTAAAGCTGAGCTTGGTGGAGATGGGAGGGAGGGATGGAGGCTGAAGGAGGTGGGAGACCTCTGTGTCCAGCAATTATTACAAAAGCACCACTGAGCTGGGGCTGCTTTTCCCATGCCATCTGCAGGATGCTGCCAAGTTTGTGACTTGCTGAAGAGATGCCTGCATAGTGTTTGTGAAATCAAATGTGACAGTAAAATCTGCTTCTGAGGACAGTACAAGTGGCAGCATGGGAAGAAATAAAACATCTTTCTCAGCTTTGATTCCAGTGCAGGATGGCATATAGGAGTAGCATGCTGAGGGGCTGTGGAAGTATCAATCCATTTCTGATGAGGAGCTCCAGAGTATGGGGAACATCTTCCTTGCCATGGGGCTCCCAGGGCAGGCATGCCACTAGCAGCCCTCTCTTTGGCACTTGTGCAGGTTAACACTGTTCTGTATTGCTGAAAGGAAGATGCTGCACCACTCAGACCTGCTTTCAGTGAGCCCTTCCAGTGTGAATCAAGCAGTGATTTCAAGGGGGAGCCTTGAAGGAGGAGAGTGGCTTTGTAGAGGAAAGCAAAATCTCTGGTGTGCTGTGCACGGTAAGGCACAACTGCTCAAACCCCAGTGGCACTCAAAGCATCTGCTGTGAGCAGCTGTGGGTGGCTTTATGCTCTGCTGCTTTTGCATTGACCCTGCCAGCTCCATGTAGGGAAACTTATTTTGTATTGCAAGGATGTTGCAAGAACATATTATAAGTTTCTCTGTATGCAGGCTTGCAGAAAAATCTTTTTATGGGAAAACATCTTTTACTGTCTTTTTACTCTGTATAAGTTTTCTGTAAACATAATATCTAGTGTGTGATTCAAAGACATTTTTAGATTCCTCTGCCTGTCTCCTAGGAATGAGAGATATGGGTTCTCTTTCAACCTATGAGGTGAAAAACTGTTATCTCTCTAATATTATAAGCATTCTAAAATTCTGGTACTGAGCAATGAAGAAGTAAAAATCTGAGCTCTGTACCTAGGCAAATAATAGCCCGAATACTTCTAAACTATAGAGTCATTTTAATAAATCATATTTAGCCTTCTAAAATTATTATCAAAAGTCCTTTGTTAATAAACAAACCACAGCAATACAAGGAGAAGAGCAATGCTGAGGAGTTCATTGAGTGATTGGAGTGTTGACATAGGGTCAGTGTGACTCAGTGATGTGCCAGACCCTCTCTGGCATCTGCAGGGCCTGCTGCAGTGGCTCACATTGCTGTGGATGCTGTTTGATGTCATAATTGGAGTTTCCCTGAAGGTTGAGGTCACTGTGGTTATTTTTGACTGCTGTCTCATTATTTCACATCTCTAGTTTCATATTGTATTAGTCAATAGTCAATCCACTTCCAGATTGCTGAGCTTTTTTCTGACTTTTAGAATCTCCTCTCCCACTAGATGCAGCCATGTCTGACACAATTCATCCCTCAAAATATGTGCATCCCCAAAAGTCACTTGGCATTTTGCCTTTGTGTTCAGTGGGGCCAGGAGGCCCTGTCCCCTTCCCGTGTGAGCAAATACATCATCTGCCTCCTCAGCTGTCCCAGGAGGTTGTTAGATGCCTGCAGGTGGCATGCAGGGTTGATGTCACATAGGGGACCTTGGGTCTTGTTCAGTCTGTCTTGTTTTAGACCATTTTTCTTTTCTTGAATGTTTTTCTCCTGTTCTCATGACTACGTGTCATTGTGTCAAGTCAAGAATCAGGTGCTGGAAAGAAATCACAAAAGGCAAAATCCTATTAAGAAAAACTTTTCTTCCTTCTCTTTTTAACTGATTGAAGGCTCTGGCCACAGTATTGCCATTTGCTGCAGTTTGTGACACCTTTTTGTATATAGATGGTAGAGAAATTTTACTTTACAAATGAATAATGACATGCTGGACTCCTCCCAGCCCATTTGACCCTGGGGCAGGGAAGAAAGGTCCCACTGATGCTCTCACCACGTTGAGCTGTGATACAAACATGATTCATCAGCAGCATTGCTGTTTGTGAGCGTGACATGTTCACACTCCCTTGCATATGTATGCAACACCAGAAACCTTTTAATTAAGACTGCAGGTGTATGTGCACATGGGGCAGAATCCAACCACCACATCTAACCTATACTGCAGGTGGAAAAGTATGCATTGGAACAGGAGGATGGTTTCATCAGCTTCTCCCTGACCTGCTTGGCCATTGGGGACTGCTCAGAGGAATGCTTTTGCTACCCCAGGCTTTGCTGATGTACATCCACAGAGCTGTCCTCATGCCTGAAGTGACTGTCAGCCACCTAATGGAATTTGAATACATAGTCTGGAGACCTGCATTGCCTAAGGCTCCCTTTCCCCAGGTGTATCCAACACTCCTAGCATTGTGTTCAATGCAAAAATACAGTTCCCAGGGATATTCTGAGTGATAGTTTAGCAGAAAATAGAACAGGGGGGATCTAAGTTCAGCCCAGCATTTGGGGAAGTGGAGGGAGTAGTACCAGATAAATGCTCCATCCATAAGAGCATGGGCAATAGCCCTGCTCTGCTCCTCACCTGAAACTGGGCCACCTGTCAGCTAAGGAATGCAAACCTCAGCCTGTGTGGTTTCACAACACAGAGGATCCCAAGGACTCAAACTCAATGAGGCAAATTGCTTTCTTATTCTCTGATTATTGCTGTGCTTGAATCTATTGATTTTCTATTGCCTTTGATGGGTGCTGCTCTCCAGAGTCTATGGCAAACCCTGGCAACTTCAAGAGCAAACAAATAAATTAGTAAAAAGAGATTGCAGACTGAGGCATTAATAATTCTCATTCATCTTTAGGATTGGGCAAAGCCAAATGTATCATATATGCTGTGATGATGGGTGCTGTGGCAGACCAGCAGTGCCATCACTGGGAGCTCAGGCTCACCCAGCTACAGTGAGGGATGTTGCATTATCAGCATAAAAGTGCAAGCAAAAAGATTAAAAAGATTAAATGCAAAATGTGCTTGTGAGAGATTTCAGTGTCTCCAAGTACTCAACAGACGTGTGTGGCAGCTGGCTGCATTTTTATCTTGGCATAACAGAGGGCACAGTAGGAGCGGGTTCCAACAGTTATTTTCCCACATCAGTGTTTTGGGGACATCCTGAAATCAAGAGCAGTGAGTGCTTGTGGGACTCATCCCAACAACCAAATCAGAGCAAGGAAAATGATGTGTAGGGTAAGACACTTCTGTGCATCTGGAGAGGAACAGCATTGTGGACCTAAGGAACTCTGGCAGAGATGGTGTGAGTAGGTCTCAGGTAGTAGTCATTTAATTGCTGTTCCTGAAATAGATGATTCTTATCTCTCAATTCATAAAGTGTTTAGCTAACACAAATGTTTCTAGCTGGAGGTTTTTTCCCTCTGTTCACAGCTGTGAACTGTCTGTATGTGTTTTGTGCAGGCAAGATAAAGTAGTTCCAGGGGAAGTTAAATCCAATGATTCTGCTAAAGAAACATTTTCATAAAATTGTAGATAATGAGAAAAAGTAAGTGTGCAGAAAAAATGAAATTTAAGAACATGAAGGGTAATTGAGAGTTATGACTCTAGTAAATGTCTTGAACACTGAATTCTCACAGCTGTTTAACAGGATGGTGTAGCCAAAACCATGCAGAATCAGAAGAGCCCTCAAAGGCAGTCTGTCTTAAACAGTGGGAGCAGGCAATTGATAATGTTAAATACAGATGTAGTTAGGAGATATGCACACTTGTTGAGAAAGATCAGAAAACCCAATCATAAATCTGTGGGGAAAAGTAGAATCAGAATGAGTCATTTAAATAGTGAATCCTGGTAAATTCATGGCAGTGTTTGGTATTATGTTACTGCTTTGAATTGGTTAAAATGTGTGAAATTGGGGTTTGACTCCATGTGCTCTAATAATGAACCTTTTAGATCAGACAAAATCTTTTTTCCCTGTAGGTAGTTACTGGCCACATATTTTGCCTTGATATTTTATTTGAGTAACAGGTAGTTGGAGACTCCTCAGGCTTCCTACATGTCTCATTTGAAGAATGTTCTTTCAGGAACTCAAATCTGAAGGGATGCTGTTGTGCTTCTTGGCTTAATGCAGGACTGCCCTTGTTGAGGTGAAACCAGGTCTTTAAGTGTTAAAGAGTAAAGAGGCACACCTGACTGCTTTTCTGATCTTTCCAAAACTTTCCTCAGCTTTCAGTTCATGTTCTTGATGCATGGCCCTGGTGAAAGAGTGGCATCATTCCTGGGGAGACAGCTGCCATCCAGATCCCTGTGCCTGGGCTCCCTTTGCTGTCAGTGGAGGATGATTTCTCCTCCTGTGAAAGTCCTGTTTCCCTGGCAAGGCCAGGTGAAGACACCTGAGCATCTTTTTCTCTTTGAATCTAGAAGACTCTAGAGCTAAGCAAAGATACATCAGTCTTGGGTGTGTAAATATACAGTCCAGTACCACATACCAAATAATGTCATCCCTACTGTTGTTCTTCTAGTCAGTATTTCCTCTGGTACAGCCAAGAGGAGCTGTCCCTGAGCTGCAGGAGTACATCAGCTGCTGCTGTGACCATTGAGCCTTTTCAGTGTGTCCAGGAATTTGGCCTGCCAGAGTCTTTCATCTGACTTCCCTAGTGACTCAGATGGCTCTGTTAAACTGAACTCTCCCTATTACATTTGCCACTGCCACAGTTTACTTGCTGTTTATGAAAGTTAGCATCCTCTTTTCTTCCTGTGGGTTTTTTTTTTGTTTCGGCTTGGGGTTTTGTTTGTTTGGTTTTGGGTGGGGTTTTTTTGTTGTTGTTTGTGGTTTTTTGTTAGTGTGTGGGTTTTCAGTGGTTTGGGGTGGTTTTGTTTGTTTTTTGGGGCTTTGTTTTGGTTTTTTGTTGGTTTGGGTATTTGATGGGTTTTTTTCCCAAAAAATAGATAAGGTAGAGGTAGTAGTAAGTACATAGAAGTGGTAGTAAGATAGAGGTAGGCTGAGAACTGCTCACTTTTCCAAAAGAGAGAAAAATACGAAGTCCATTCATCCATATCAGATTGTTCAGTACCTTTACAAGCTTTATCAGATTTATTTAACAGCTCCTGTTTAAATATCCACCAACAATATTAATTAGCATTAATAATAGTCCCAGTGTTTGAATCCTGTACCATTTGTTCTGATACTTTGGTATCACTGACAGACTGGAGAAGAACAGTCACCAACAGCCAGAGTAGTTTAGGATGGAAGTCCCCTTGAATTCTCTGGTCCAAGCCCTAACTCAAATCATGACTTCAAAGCAGTCACTGCCTAAGATAATACTTTATATTGGCCAATTCCCCTTGATCTTATAAATGTGCACTTTATTTTAATACTAATCTGGTCTGGTTCTGTCTCCAAGCACTGAGGTTACTTCTGGTAATGCCAGGAAGTTAAAGGGCCTCCAGCTAGGAGACTTGATGTAGATCCTTTTGTTTGTAGATCTTATTGTTGGTAGAAGATGTTGCTTTACATCTCCTTCTCCTTATTAAACTAATTAGATTGAGCCTCTTTCCTCTCTGGCAGTAAATCCTGTCAGCTGGGGAGGTTCTGGGAAGCTCCAGAGCCATCTCTGGTACAGCTCTGAACACCTGTGTGAATAGAGGTCCCACAGCCTGTCTGGGTTAGACCAGTGCCACATCCAGCAGCAGCCAGCAGCCCTGTGCAGATCTGCCTCCATCATGCTCTGGCTGTCAGGGGAGGAGCTGCTCTCACTTCCCAGCCAGTAGCTGGTGCTGGGTTAACCATTAACTCCCAGCTCCTGGCCTGCTAGGGACAGGCTTTTGTTTTCAGAGCACTGCGAGCCTGCTCGCTGTGGCCTTTCCTGTGCTGGTCCAGTGACATTTCTCGTGGGGTTCTGCTGGGGTCTGAACAGCCTTTCCTGCCTGCAGGCAGCTGCAGTGGCCTCCATGGTGTGTGGACAGCATGAGGGAAGGTGGTCCAGGAGCAGGAGATGGCCATGGTGGTAAGGGAGGGGACAGGCATGTGGCCCAGGCTGGGTGCACTGCTGCACACAGGACACCAAGGCTCCTCTCCAGGTACTGTTTGTGGTGCTCCTTTCAGGGGCTGGAAAAGCCTGAGACCAACCATGTAGGATGGTGATTGCCCCACAGTGAGGGAGATCCTTCAGGAGACAGGTCACAGGGTGCCCAGTGGGCACCAGGAGGGTCCCCGTGGTGGGTGCAGCCCGGGTCCCCCTGCCCGGGTCACGTCCAGCCCAAGGGTGTGTGTCAGGGTGCTGCTGCCTCCCTTACTGGCACTGTCTGCTCCCCACATCCTGCTCATCACTTCTTGATGCTATGCAGTAGGAAACTCCTGCGTGTTTCCTCTGCAGAGAGGTCCACAAAAATTCTGGAGGTCAAATCATCCTGTTCCAAGGCAGACTGCGTGAGCAAGGGTGCAGATCAAAGAGCTGCAGTCACCCTACCTGCACTCAGGTTTGCAGTAGCCCTTGCATGCTTTGGGCCATGCCTCAGGCCCAGGACAGGACGGTGCTAATGCTGAGTGCCAGAGGGGGACTTCAGATCCTCCCAGAGGCCATTCTGGTCTGCCCTGGGGCCCCTTTCCTGCTCCTCCCTCAAAGCACAGCTAAAAACAGCCTGCCAGCTCTGAGCTGAGCTGGGGAGAGTTCACACTGAGTGTGTCAGAGTGCACCAATGTGTTCTAATCGCTGCTGATGCTCAGCAGCAGCAAGGAGAGGCGTGAGCAACTGCTCATCTCCTGGGTGGGTGAGTGGATGGCAGCCCAGGGCAGCAACAGCTTTTGAAATGGAAGGAAGAAACTTGAAACTCCACTGGTAGAGTGTCCTTGGGATGTGACTACAGCCCAGGTGAAGATTTCTGCTGAGCAGCCTGAGGTGCTGGAGAAATACTGGCAGTGTCAAATGGCAGCAGCTCCCAGTCCCTTCCATCTGCAAGCTAGCATGGGGGTCTTGCCCCACCCTCAGTGGTTACCATGGGCTGGGGTTTGCCTTTTTCTAGTTCTGTTTATGGTTCCTGAGTCTTCATCACTAAGGTGTCTTCAGGAGAGAGGTGCAGTGCTGGGAGGAGAGGTGTCTGCTGCATGGGTGTGTCTGTGTACAGGGACCTGAGTCCTGCACGAGTGTGACCCTCTACAGCCTGGGATCTCACACGTGAGCAGCTGCACTGACTGTGGAGCACTGGGTGAGGCTGCACTGGTGGTGCACAAACCACCTGTGCAGACCAGCAGAGGAGGACACTTCCTGCCCTTAGCTACAGGGAACAGGCTGTTTTTGGAAACCCTGTATAACCATAGTAAATGAACTGAGGCTCTTCTCTGCAATTTCATTTCACCTAATTTAGTACTCAGAAATGTGTTTAATTAAGAAGTTACTTACATAAACATTTATAGCCTAAATTAAACAGTGAGTATATTTATATTCTGAGCTCTTATATTGATTTTGAGCATTTTTTCCTTTCAGGGTGAGATTGCCTCCACTCAAAGGAACAATAACATACTAGAAAAACACAAGGTGTATACCATTCACCCAGACTAAGAACAACTTTATTCTAAAAGGAATAAAATAATCATGGCAGAATGTACAGGTTACAAGGAAACCTCAAATCGGCACCTACGTTTCAAATTGCAGAGCCTTAGTCGCCGCCTTGATGAACTGGAGGAAGCAACTAAAAACCTGCAGAAAGCAGAGGATGAACTGCTTGACCTCCAGGACAAAGTTATCCAGGCAGAAGGCAGCAACTCCAGCATGCTGGCTGACATTGAAGCCCTGAGGAAAAGAGTGCTGAAGATTGAAGGCAAGGATGAAGAAATTAGGAAGGCTGAAGAGCTTTGCAGATTAATGAAAGAAAAACTTGAAGAGGAGGAGAGCCTCACTCGAGATCTGAAGTCAGAAATTGAACTCCTTCAGAGGAGAATGGCAGAGCTGGAGAAGCTGGAGGAGGCCTTCAGCAGGAGCAAGAACGACTGTACACAGCTGTGTCTTAGCCTCAATGAAGAAAAGAACTTGACCAAAAAGATATCTACAGAATTAGAAATACTTAGAGTGAAAGTAAAAGAACTGGAATCATCTGAGGACAGGCTGGATAAAACTGAGCAGACCTTAACAGCTGAGTTAGAAAAGCTGAAATCCTTAGCCCTGAGCTTTATCACGGAAAGAAAACATTTTAATGAAAGAGAAAAGCAAAATGAAAAAATAATCCAGGAGCTAACACAGAAACTAGAACAAAACAATAAACTAAATAGGGCAGATCAAACTAGAAATGCATCCAACTTGCTAGAAAGGTCATCCAACAATCTCCTGGACAGAAATGATATGAGAATTGAAGATGACTTGACTTCTGCACTGCCTTCTAAGGAGACCAGGAGGAAGGGAAGTATGGATTACCTGAAACACGTAGAAAATGAAACCAGGAATAAATCAGAAAACCAAAAGAATAAAAACCAGGAAGACAACAAAGTGAAAGATCTCACCCAAGAAATTGAGAAACTTAAAACTCAGATCAAGCATTTTGAATCTTTAGAAGAAGAACTTAAAAAAGTGAGAGCCAAAAATAATGATCTGCAAGACAGTTACTTGAGCGAGCAGAACAAAAACAAACTCTTAACAGGTCAGCTGGAAGAAATAAAAATGCAAATAAAGAAACAGAAAGATCTGGAGAACGGAGAAGTTGAAAATGAAGATACAAGCTTTTCTAGCAGGGGAAAACATGACAGACCTAAATACAGAGGTGTCGTGGCTGATTTGACAACTGCTAAGCACAAGCCAAGGGAGCTCTCACCGCAGCAGCGCCGGGAAAGAGCCCGGAACAGAGACTTCTCTGTCAGTAATGACAGCTACAGCCACACTGGTAAGCAGGTGCCCAGTCCAAGCTTAATGAACAGAAAAGCAGGGAAAGCTTCTGGTGCATCTGCCCTTTCAGACACTGCTGTCACAGACACAAGAAGACTGGAAGAGAAATCTTTAGTTTCCACTATTTCTTCCGGTCAGAAGGAAGGCTGCATCGTGCAGAATGAGGGGAAGAGATCCAAAGAGCAGCCATCTGTCCTCAGCCGATATCCTCCTGCTGCACAGGAGCAGAAGTCTTGGAAAGCACCTTCCAAACCTGTTGGTGATACAGGCCTGAGATCCAAGGCTGAAAAGCCATCTCAGGTGCTCCGTGGCAACTGCCAAAATGGGGCTGACACACGGGATGAAAAGTCAAGCAAAGGAGAATCAGTGGGTTCTTTGGCTGAGAAGCTGAAAACAAGTCAGGCTGAAGTCAGTGAGTGCTTGGGGGATATGCAGCTCACAAGGGGGAACCACACCTCTTCCAATGGCACAGCCATGGCATACAGGTACCACGTGTCCTCCAGTGTGTCAGTCTCAGACTCTGCTGGCTCTAAAGTGGAAGCAGCAAGCACTTTTGCTGCATCACACAGACAGCCCTCAGAGGGGAGGGCTAAAAGGGCAGCAATCTCCCAGGAAAAAGAAACTGCAGACACATCACTTGAAAGTGTGAAGCTTTCGATGCTGACAAAGCGTTCCCATCACTCCAGGAGTCAGGAAGACATTCTGCAGATCCTCACAGGTCTTGATAAAGAAGGCACTGAGCAGTCTTCAAGTTCAGCAACAGATCATGTAAATATGGATTTAAAAACTGACTCCAAAACCATCCAGAGTAACCAGGAAAAACTTAATTCAGATGAAGAATCAGGGAGAGGCAAAAAATCAACCACTCAGCCAGATTTTGAGACAAGAAAGAAAGTCAATTCCAAGCAGTTCTCCAATTCTAGGGGAGTTTTTAGAGCATCACTTTTTGAAAATGACAAAAAAGCTGTGAATGATGAAGACTCTACCAAGTGCATAAAACCATCAGATGCCAGCACTGGAGTATTGAAATCCAGAAGATCCTTCAGCCCTAGAGAAGCTCTGAGATCAAAAGCCATCATTAAACCTGCAATTGTTGAGAAGGATATGAAGGCAATCATGGGAGGGACTGTTTCAGAGGCAGAGTCAGAAAAACAGAAGTCTACTTTTAAAACGGTAACAAATAAAATGACAAGCAGCATCACAATCTTTCCTTCTGAGCCAACAGCTCCAAGGACCACTGCAGATACAGCAGCAAAGGAAAGGCATGTTACCACCAGCAACATCAGAGTGGCTTCAAATGAGCCTTCACCATCAATAACAAACAATGTCCCCTCACCCTTTGAGATCTCGATTAATAGAAGTGCTCTGAAGTCATCTGAGACAGACAGAAGTGGAGAGGCAGCGCCAAGAAGTAAAGCTGAAACAGTGGTCTCGAGAAGCAGCATTATGCTGAAGACTTCTGAACTCATGGAGAGGAACAGTGAGACACCTTTGGAGACAATCAGCTGGAAGAGCCATGGCTCATCAGATGCAGGTTCATCCGAAACAAAGCATGTCACTGTCAGAAGTTCCTGGAGAACAAGACAAGGCCTACATTCCCTGGAGGACTCTCAAACCAAAGTGGAGAAAAGTGCAACTTTCAGTGCCACAAACTTGTGTAGGTCCTCAGTGGACCTTTTAGAAGGGGAAGGGAATAGTTCAAAAACAGACTTCGGGGAGCAGACTTCATCAAGGACGAGTGCCACGGCCAATTCTTGGGGTGCCCCTGAACTGGGGTCCCGAAGGAGCAAAAGTAACTTAAGTGCATCTGAGCTGCTGACACGCAGGAGCTGTGACAGTGATGCTGCAGCAGCTGCTGCTTGGCAGCGCACCACGCTACCTGTGAGTATCCTGTATTCAACCCTCCTTCAGCTGATGAGGTTTTCCAAGTTGCCTGTTACTTGTAGGCTGCATGATTTGAAATTCTTACAGCTTATTTCCTAAGTGCTGCCTCTCCCAGCCCCTCCTGTCTTCCTTCAGTGAATTCACAATTCACAGCACCCACAAGTTTCTCATGTGTGAGTTACCAGATTTAGCCTTATTGAAATGAGCTCCATCTGCTTGGGTCTTGTAATGCCATATGAATAACTACATAGTAGCATCAGAGAAGACACAGTCACAGCTTAAGTAGGTTGTGGTATGCTTTTCAGAGTCACTTTGTGTGGCATTTTAAATTTGGAGTAGCAATGAAAAAATGTTGGAAATGAGCAGATTTGAGTGGGGTTGTGCCTGAGGCAGAATTGTAACCCTAATGGCAGCTGTAGAGATAGATAGAGCTCTTTTTGGTAAGAGCTTCATGGTTTCCTCATGTGAAACCAGACTCTGGTCTGGAAATGCTTCCTGGGCGTCCCCTAAACAGATGGATGGTGGTTGGTAACACAGAGCTGCACCCTCCTTGCTCTGTGTCAGTATTCCACCTGAAGAGGAGCAAGAGCCACAAGGACAGCTGTGCTCTTTTCCTGTTCCTTTGACTGGTACCAGTGAGGGGAGTCCCTCAAAGCAGTGGCACATGCAGATAGCTGGTCTGGTGAGATGTGCTTGCCACTGGAGCTGCAGGCTCTGGCAGATTTCAAGTGAACTCACTGGCATTCCCTTCTGGCCATTAAACCCCACACTGGGTTGTGCTGCAGCTCCTGCCTCTGCTACTCATTTAGCACTGCTCTGAGCAGCTGCTGCTATTGCCAGGCTGCAGGAGGAACCAAGCTGGATAGTCTGACAGGGCTGGTGGCAGAGGGGATAGGTTCTAACTGAATTACTTTGGCATTGACAAAGATGAACTGGTGGAGATAGCCAAGGAGTTTTACATTTTCAAATCTTCTCTTCCACTTCTCTGGCTATGAGAAGCACAGAAGAATTTGCACTTAGCTTTGCAGAGAGTCTGTTGCCTGGTGTTAGAAAGTACAGGGTGGCCTTCCAGCTACATTTGGAAACTGAGAATACATTGTCTCCCTGGCCAGGGTGGATCACAGGCAATCTGTACTGCTCATTCATGAATCCAAGTAGAGCTGATATGATTGAAGTTGTTCTTCTGCATAACAGCAGTTTGTGTGCTTGGGAAATGAGAGATCCATTCCTAGGGTGTCCTTTATCCCAGGAGTTTCAATTCACTGTGCCCACAACCTTGACTCTCACAACTGAAGCAATCTCTGCTTACAACAGAGTTCATGTGTGGTTGGTTGCAGAGCCCTAAGCAGTGGGCACTCAAGGATTTCTTTTCAGTTTTCCTCCTGGCAGCCCACCCAGGCTGAGTGTAGCTCTGCAGTGCATTCTGCAGGTGCTCTCCAGGTTGCTGTCAGGTCAAATTTGCCAGCTGTGCAGTGTACCTTCACAGCAGCTGAGGTGTACCTGACAGAGCAACCTGATCTCTGCCTGGTCAACCCAAGGATATCCAGGATTAGCTGGCTTCCAGCCTTGCCTGTGTCAGGAGAGCAACCACATGGTTAGCTCACACAGAACTGAGCTCGGGATCTCTCTGCATCATACTTTGCAATAAAATCACCCTTGGCACCACATAGTCACAAGCCTGACTTCTTGGTCATAGACTGTGTACTTTTAGTTTGTAAATGAGGAGTATGAAATTAACCTGAAAGATACTCAATTGTACTAGATATAGCAAATTGTTTGCAACTTAAATTGTTGCATATGCCCTTGGAAAAAAAAAAACCCTTTGAGGGTTATCTTCAGGCTTGTAATATGCCTCATGTCACAGCAGCTTGTTTCTGCTGGGATTTATGTTTCAGTTAAAAATGTAGCTATTTTCTCTGGCAGAAGGCTGGGCACTGAGCTATCCTATGAAGGTATCACTGTCACCTCTTTCCAGCTCCACTATCCACAGTCTGACATTGCCTTGAGAATCTTATGTGAAACGTGGCATCTGTGCTGTTTTTTGCCAAAATCTATCTTCCTCTCTTCCATTGCACCTTCTCTTTGTGTATTGCTGATGCTGGCAAATGTCTCTAATGAAGCTACAGGAGATATTGACTCTCTGTAATGCAGCTCTGTGCTGCAGAAGCAGCAGCTGGTTGGAATGCTGCTTTGGGAGCCCCAGGGAGCAGGAGCTGCTGATGGATGAGTGGGTGTTGCAGCCTGGGGACCAGCTCCCTCTGCTGCTGGCAACCAGCCTTCTCTGGCTCCCTAAAGACCTGAGTCAATGCAAGACCTCGAGCAGTCATTGTGTTAGAGTTTGTGTTTCACAGAGTGAAGTCTGTATTCCTCTGGTGTGATGTTTGATGAAAATTAGTGCAAATGTGCTGTAGGCAGGGAGCAGATGAGCAGCAGCAATGTCAGATGAATGCATGGTTTATGCCTCTGACATTAATGACTGGAGCTGGGCTGTCTGCTGCATAAATTTGGCAAAATTCTAGAGGTAGGCTTGTCTTCAAGGGAAGCCATCATCACTTCCTCTGATGGTAGAAGTGCATCTGCTGGAAAAGTCTCCCAGGCAGTGTCCAGGGATGTGCTGCCTCTTGCCCTTTCTCTCCCCTGCTTTGGGGACTGATGTACAGGGCATCTGTAGTGGGCTGACCCTGGCTGGATGCCAGGCTCTGACCAAAGCCCCTCTCTAGCACTCCCCTCCATAACTGGACAGGAGAGAGAAAATAGAATGAAAGGTTCGTGAGTGGAGATAAAGGCAGAGAGAGATCACTCACAGATCACTGTCACCAGCAAGACAGACTTGACCTGGTGAAATTAATTACATTTATTACCAGTCAAAATCAGAGCAGGATAATGAGAAGTAAAACAAATCTTACAAATACCTTCCCCCTACCCCTCCCTCCTTCCCAGTCTCTACCTCTTTACCCCAAGGTGCAGGGAGATGGGAATGGGGGCTGTGGTCTGTTCATTACATGTTGTTTCTGCTGCTGCCTGGGGAGAAGAGTCCTTCCCCTGCTTCAGCAGGGGATCCCTCCCACAGGAGACAGTTCTCCATGAACTCTAGCATGAGTTCTTCCCACAGGCTATGGTTCTTCATGAACTGCTTCAACATGGGTCACTTTTCCATGGAGTGCAGTCCCTCAGGAACAGGCTGCTCCAATGTGGGTCCTCCAGGGGTCACAAATCCCTTCAGCAAACCTGCTCCAGTGTGGGTTCTCTCTTGCCATGGGTCTGCAGTTCCTGCCAGGAGCCTGTTCCAGCGTGGGCTTGACAGAATCACAGCTTTCTTTGGGGATCCACTTGCACGTGGGGCTCCTCCCCAGGCTGCAGGTGGGTTTCAGCACTCCTGTGGTCCTCACAGGCTGCAGTGCTTCACTGTGGTCTTTACCACAGGCTGCAGGGGAATCTCAGCTCTGGCTCCTGGAACTCTTGCCTCACCTTGGCATCTGCAGAGCTGTTCCTTTCACATATTCTCACTTCTCTCTCATCCCTGGCTACTATTACTTCTGTGCAATAACTTATTTTCCTTCTTAGTGTCTTATCACAGAGATGCTGCTACCTTCTCTGATGGCCTTGGCCAGTGGCAGGTCCANGTTTCAGCACTCCTGTGGTCCTCACAGGCTGCAGTGCTTCACTGTGGTCTTTACCACAGGCTGCAGGGGAATCTCAGCTCTGGCTCCTGGAACTCTTGCCTCACCTTGGCATCTGCAGAGCTGTTCCTTTCACATATTCTCACTTCTCTCTCATCCCTGGCTACTATTACTTCTGTGCAATAACTTATTTTCCTTCTTAGTGTCTTATCACAGAGATGCTGCTACCTTCTCTGATGGCCTTGGCCAGTGGCAGGTCCATTTCAGAGCCAGCTGGCATTGGCTCTGAGGGACATGAAGTTTCTAGCAGCTTCTCACAGAAGCCACCCTGGTAGCTTCTCCCATCCCCTACCAAAACCATGCCATGCAAACCCAATTACAGTATCTATCATCATTTCACTCCCACTTACTCCACATAGGCTTTTACTTAAGCCAGCCACACTGTATCAGTGGTTTTATCTTTCCTTGGACCTCATTAATTTTCTCCAAGGGATCTGTCCTGTTTTGTGACTGTGCACCCATAACTTGGGTTAAAATTACTGGATGGTTCTTGAGAAAAAAATCTTTATGAAATAGCACATAAATGAGGGCATGCCACAGCTGGCCTGGTGGTTTAAGTCCCTCCTTGCTAAAGGGACTCAAACCCACACCTTACACTGCAAACCTGGGACTAGGACCCCAGGGCTATTCCAGACCCTTAGGCCAACCCTTTTTATTTTCCTTTGCACAGGATGAAAGCAAGGATTTTGTGTCCAGTTCCAGAAGGAAGCAGTATGGCTCTTCTGAGTACCTCCTCCAGGCTGACACTCTGGGGAAAAGGACAGCCACCAAGGTGGAGCTGCAGGACTCTGAATCCAACTCCCCTGCACCACCAGGGCTCCAAGGAGAGGAGCAGGTATGTGAGGGAAGGTAGTTACAAGGCAAGAAGCCAATATCTGAACTAACCTCCCAGTGACCTAACTTAGAGAAGTTGTCCAAAAAGTCTCCACTCCTGTAGGAGAAATCAAGTCTGAAGTTAGCACTTGGCCAGGGGTGGAGTGGCTGCTGCATTTTCTGTTATAAACTTGCTTCACCAAGCTTTATGGCTAAGAATATTCTCTGAGAACTAAGTGGCACTGCATCTAGTCATCCTCTGGTACATTAATCAATCAGGGATGGAAAAAAAAAAAAACATTTGGAGAGACAAAAGCAGAGTCCCTGCTTCAGCTGGCAGCTGTATTGCTGGAGTGCTTATCTGCTGCTACACCCCTGCTGCTCTGCCGCCTAAACCACATCCTTCTGGACACACAAAGGAGTGGAAAATTACATTATAGTCATTATGACTTACTGCTTGGAACATGAAAAAAATGTGTGTTTCAGCCTCTTCACAGGGGTCTTCCTTCTGACAATGTAGGGGTCCAGGCAGATTTCTCAGGTGTACAGTCATGCTTAAGTCTGTACAAAAATTCCTTTTTCTCCTGGAATTCCCTCTTGGCTTGTTCAGCTGCCCAAAGCAAAGTACATCTTTCCATTTATCGATCATCCATAGCAGGAAATATCTAAGATCCCAAACCTGTTGCCAGTGTATTTCACTGGACATAGCTGAATCTTGCTGAGAGCAGCAGGACTGCAGAGAGGCAGCTGAGTGCCCTACAGTCATACTTCATGGTAGTGGCACAGGATTGAGATCCCAGAGGGCCATGGTCCTAGCTGACTGACATTTAAAGAAAGGTAGTGTTTGCAGCAGAGAGTAGTGAACTGACACTGTCCTTGTTGGTAGCTGAGGAAAGAGGCAACCCAGCAATACTCTGTGTGGTCATCAAAAGGTCCAACCCACAGTGACATTCATCTGGCCAGGTGCAGACTCCTGTGCTGTGCTTCCTTTGCACAGACTGGGTCAACAGCAAATAAATCTTTGGTAAAGTCATCCCTGTAACATGCAGACCATCATTTGGCTCTTCTGTCCTGCCCAGACCTCCACCAACTGTAGCAGGAGCCCAAAGGTGACACAAGGTGTGCTCCAGCTCCTCTGCTGTCAGGTGTTCTGCATTTCACTTCCAGGAGCCACATGCTGGCTGTGGAAATGGGTACATTACAGCATGAAGAAAGCTCATAACCTCAGCCTGCATGAGGCAGGGCCTCTGCTTTGGGCTTGCTCCCAGCTGACAGAGCCTCTGTCTTCCAAACTCATCACTGCTCTCCTTCCCACCACCATGGGACTGTGATCCTGGTGGGATTTGGGATGGTTGCCAAGGGCAATTGCAATCTTGTCTGCAGAGCAGAGATGCTCCAGGGGCAGCTGTGGGTTGTGGGCAGTCTGTGATCCTGTGGGTTTGTTTCTTCCAGGGCACTGCCCGGGCTGGCCGGACATCTCGGAGATGAGCTGCATTCCCTGCTCCTCAGTGACCATGGTGAAGCAAGAGGCAGGATAGTACCAAGCTCACAGGCATCACAACTGTTTGTAACCTCTCCAGAGGCTTCAACTAGCCTGAAACCAGTTTTGTAATGCAATTTGAAAGGTACAGGAGCTTTACCAGTGAATTCTTTTTCTTCATTGCTGAAGAGGCAGCTGCAGAGACTTTGCTCAGGGGACTTCCACTTCTCATCTCTGTACCTGCAATCTTAATCTTCCCTGTAGGATGATAGGTCTGTCTCCATATGGAAACTCTGACTACCTAGCCTCTCTGAACAATGGTACTCCTTGCACAAGAGAGAACTTCTTTTTATTCACTTGTGTTCACACAAGATCCCAGCAGCGTCCCTGTGATTACATCCACCAGCCCATGACAGCTGCCCACCACAACTGAAAGCTTTCAGTTCATATGGAGAGTTTGCATTCTCCTAATACACCCTTGCTGGCTGGGGTAGTGGTCAGCTCAGTAGCTGTGTTGCCAGCACCCTTAGTCTCTACGCAAGAGGAGACTGTTCCCCACTGGTAACTTTACCAAATTGAGAGGGAAGGAGAGCAGAAAATGTTGTTTAAAAGGAGTTGGTTCCCTATCACTGTCAGTCTCTGCAACAAGCTTTGCATGATCTGCTCATCACCAGTTGAGATCCTGCACCAAGAAGTCATCCACTGAGCCAAGCCAACACAGCAGTGACACCTCCTCCTGCCTGGGACCAGGGTGCCATTTATCTGAAGGTTTATGTGTTATGCTCTGCAGGCAGCAACTCTGTGGCTTGTGCCAGGCAGTTGAGCCCTAAGAGAAAAAGAAACAAGTGCTTTTCCTCACAGACAAGCAGAATGTCCTTGTTCCTTCCCAAAACAGGGTGGAGACAGCTGGATTGGACCCTAAGCTGATCTACAGTAGCTTTGGTCTGTGCCTCAACCCCTATCTGCCATGCCTGGGATCCAGGTATGGTCAGAGACTGCTTCAAACACAGAGGTGTGTGTCCCCATCAGTGCCCGCAGGCCACCGAGTGCAGCTGCTGTCACTGTGGGGCACACATGTCCCCACAGCTCCAGGAGGTGCTCAGGTGCTGGAGCTGAGCAAGGTGATTGCACCTGGCTCTCACAGGCAGGGCTTGGCAGTCCTTCCTCTCCATCCCATCCCCAGCTGCTGGGCTGGCCCCTACACAGACACCACTGCCACCCCCAGTGCTGCCTGTCCCTCTCTGCAGCAGGACAAGGAGAATGCTCCAGACAGAAAAGGTCCTTGGTCTGTTTCAGAGGTGCTGTGGGAAGAGCTGCACCCCAATAGCTTCCATGTCTGAGTTGCACCCCACACTTGTGCCCATATCCCATCTCCAGAGCCATGTGATTGCCTGTACTGCACCTCTCTGTGCTGCAGCTCCTCCCTGGCCTGGGAAATACACACCTCAATTCTGAGAATCAATCAAAAAAAAAAAAAATAGAGCTGGTTGCAAAATATCTATGAAAACGTTTATATAAAAGGGATGTGTTTTAGTGACAAGATTATTTTTTTTATAAAGATTGTTTGGAGGAAGGGAAAGAATTATTTTTGAAAAACATGTTTCTTTTTGGAATTTTAAAGATGTTTTCCCAAGTGTATATTTTTAACCCTTCATTTTATTCTTTTACATGTCATGACAAATGCGTCAACTTGCATAACAAGACAAAAAGATGCTTTTAAATTAGTACTGAGTGGCAGCTCTAATAATCTTTAAATTATATTAAAATAAATTGTATCAACTGCTCTCTTACCATTGACATGGTAGTGCTAGTAGAATGAGATAATGAGAAAAAATTTTAAACTCAAACTCCAAACTAAAAATGAAAGAAAGTGAAATTCTGAAGCTAAATTCAGACTTCTTACTGCCTCCCCCTGCCCCATGTTTATCAGGAAGGTATGGAAATCCTTATGGATTGTGCAATCTGAAACCACAGTGGATGTAACAGTCCTGTGCAATGGCTGTGTCCTTCCTGAGCACCCTGCTCTGCTCAGCACTCACTGTGTGTCAGGTTCACCAGCCAGAACCTGCCTGAGCAGCAGCAGCTTCCCTTGCCTCTGTGCCCTGCTCCCTGCCCAGCAGTGCCCACCACAGCCTCTGACTCTGCCCCCTTCTTTTCATGTGCCCCTCCAATCTAACCCTGCTGCCTCAGCCCCCCAAATGCCTCACACAGGACCTGGGAGCAGCTGGGAGGCATCTTGGCACCTTCCTGCCTCTTCAGATGTCACAGGGATTCCCTCTCTGCACATTCCCAAACCTGCTGCGGAGCAGCTCTCCAGCTGTGTCACCTGTACCTGTCACAGTGGCTCTGGCAGAGCCAGTGCTGGGCACTGCTGTTCCACCTCCAGAAGCCCAGCATGGTGTGGGGCTGCCCCTGCCCTAGGTCACTGCTGCCCAGGACTTGCAGCTTGTACAGACTGCTGGACAGCACGGACGTACTGAGGAGGACCAGGATGACTTTGGGCAGAGACTGAACGGCTTTCCTCACAGCCCCAGCCCCACCCTGCTGCAGGACACGGGGCCACAGACCACAGGACGTCCCTACACATCCACCAGCTTTCTCCTTCTGGCATGGATGTGGCTTAGCATGGTGCTCCCAAAGAGCCTTCCAAGGGAGGTGGTTTCAGTTGTGGTGAGGAAATCTCTGCATCCCTGTGATTCAACATGTGGGGTGAACACAGGCTTCCCTGTGCCTACCCACAAAACCTGGCTTACCTATCAGCTTTCCAACCCCACTGCTCACCCCAGGAACACAGCCCCGTGTCTGAAGTGCAAGAGAAGAACCACCAGCAGCAATAGCTGTTGGGTTTTCTCCTTCTGTCAGCCAGGACCAGGCTTTGCCCAAGCAACAGGAGGGCTTTACTCTGCTGCTCAGCTGGCTCAGCTATTGCCCCAGCAACACAGCGCTGCTGGCACTTTCTTCAGGTGCTTCTCACAGATGATGTCTCTCCTTTCTCCAGCTGCCTCAGTTATTTGTTCAATATTTTACAGCAGATACCTTCAACTCCTGCTCTAGACTCATTTTCACTGCTTGTAAATACTGGACACAGATGTCACTTGGTAACTGCACACTGGTTGTTTTTACCACGGCTGAGGTTAAATCTGAGAAAGAAAACCCTACCTAGTATGGAAAGGGGCCATGCCCTCTAGTCAATGAGTGCAATAGGAGCTGATTGTATTATTAATCTTATAGCAATGACTTCAGGAAACACAATGTGTTTACTCGAATTGCACACTTTTTTTTAACAGCTGTAAAATAGAGTATATGTGTAAATATTGCCATCACTGAAGAAGTATTTGTAATTTTAGCATATAAATATAACCGGCTTTTCAGTAGGCTTGATGATGCAGAAGGCCATGCATCGAGCCCTCGGGTAATTCCAAAGTTGTAAATGTATTTGCTGTACAGAGGAAGTGTGTCAGTGCTTGCTGCTCCCAAGGAACCTCAGCTGCTGGTCCCCTTTGGAGAGCCAGTGCTTTCCCCAGAAGGGCTGGCTCCAGTCTGAGGGCCCAGCAGCTCACTGCTTCATGGAATGGCTTCCTTCATGTCCAGAACCAGCTCTGCAGCCCGCAGAGCTGCCTGTCCAGCTCCTCGGAGCGTCTGGGGTGACAGCCTGGCCACTGGAGCTGTGCAGTGCAGCCTCCCGTGGCCAGGACCCAGCAAGGGAAAAGGGCAGGAAGCACAGGGCAGAGCGACGTGCCTTGGTGCTTCGAGAGACACTTGACACAAGCAATTTCCTAGCTAGACTGAAGCAATAGTCACACTGGTGTCATCTCTAACGTAGCAGACCTCATCTCTGCCACCCTTGCACGCCGTAGAAGCAATCAGGGCACTGCTCCAGGCCAGCCCCGGGCTGTGCTGTGTCACACAACACGAAGCCATTGTTTGCAGATGCCTCCAGTGGTCAGAACCCAGGGCCCAAAGGATCCTCCTGGGCTGCCCCACGTGCAGTGCCGGCTCCTGCTTTGGGGAAGCAGCACTCCAGGCTGCATGGAATGTATTTTTAAGAGAATAAATCTATTTTTTTGTATTTGTGAACATATATTTGGGTGGGGCAGCTTAGTTAGAAGACAAATAATGCAAGAAATCTTTTCATAATCACAGGTTCATCCAAGTTAAGCAGATTTTCCAGGGTTGCAGTATTGCCTTTTCCCCTAAAATAAACTTTGTGTCCAATAGAGCTATGAGCAGTGTTCCACCCTTAGAACTTGCCCTGTCTCAGCATGCTGAGTAGAGGCTCCAGGCTGCCCATGCAGTGGATACAGATGGTGCTCACCTCCTTCCAGCAACAGTGCTCTTAGTCTGCATGCCAAATGTAAACACACACTTATCTGCATGTCTCTCCTGACTCAAACACTGTCAGTGCTACAGTATATAACCAATAAACACTCTTCTCTTTTTACATGGCTGTGATGTGATGTTTACAGCTGAGCCCTGTTAACAGCAGTGCCCATTGCTTGGGGGTGCTGCTGCCTCTGGGAGAGGCACTGAGGCAGCAGAGTGTGTGTGTGCACAGAGTGTGGGTGTGTGTGCAGAGAGTGTGTGTGCACAGTGTGTGTGTGTGCACAGAGTGTGTGCGTGTGCAGTGTGTGTGCACAGAGGTGTGGGTGTCTGTGTGTCTGTGTGCACGTGCTGCAGGGCAGTGCAGTGCTGGAGCTGAGCTCCTTGCACTTCGTTGTGTGCCCTGGTCGAGACAGATCTCACACACCCATCCCAGGATGCATTTCAGGCAGGGATGGGGCACACACAGCACATCAAGTTGTTCACAGCCACTCTCCAGAGGCTCCCTGAGCTGGACATGGCATTGCTGAGAATGGGGGGAGGAAGGGCATTACTGCAGAGTGAAACGAGTCACCACTTGGTTAGAGTTCTTTCACACTCTGCCAGTTTTGATTGTAATGGAACCAGGATCCATTGGTCAACTCCTGCACAATGCTGGCAGTACAAGTGACAAAGTCTCCCTCATGGTTTGCAGCTGTCATACAGGATGAGCCCATGTGTCTATAACTTGAAATACATTGATTTGCAAGGGGTGCACCACACTTTATAGAAAAAAATCTTTTAATTGTATCTGATTTATTCTGGTTGCAAAATTTCACATGTTCTCAGAAGCTTTATCAAATAGATTATTATGATGGATGGGCACTTTAGGAGTCATCCATAGCTGTCACTTCAGCTGCTGCTCCCTGGGTAAAGCCCATTAATGCAAGGCAAAGTCCTACAGAGGATAGCATCTGTTAAATATTTGTCTAAGAAAACTGAATTTGGCTTGGCTGAGCCCTTTCTGTCCCAGTTCACACAGACAGCTACTGAACATCATTAAAGAGGTGGTTGTTCACCTGTAGCTACAAAAACACTGCTGTATGTGGCCTGCTAAGAGCAGCAGAAGTCTGTAGATGTGCCAGTGGTGTTATCCTCCAAAGCTGCCACATCTTCTCTGAGTCAGTTCCATGCCTACAGCTCTAGCCCATACCAGAGAGGGTTCTTTGCCTTGAGGTTCAAGGCCAGGCTCACCACTGCTACATGGGGACAGTGTAGGATGTCTACTGGACCAGTGGCCACCCACCACGGCATTGCTGCTCACCAGCCAGAAAACTTCACTTTCTCCAAAACCTTTTTTTTACTCTGATCTTTTTGATCACAGTCACATATGCTCGCTTCATTGGGTTTGGGTGGTCCTCCTGTTGCTTACCTACAGGTGTACTCTGATTGCTCCAGCTGCACCTGTGAGAAGTTGCTGCTGTAAATCATCTTTATTGGTGAGATGTTGAGCCAGACCCGGTGTGCTGCCCCATGCCCAGGTTGTCAGTGCCTCCTGCCCCGGGTTCCTGATTACTCACAGAAGTTCATGCAGTGTTGCACATTTACCTCCAGAATCACAGGCAGAGCTGCAGAGGCAGCTGACAGCTCCCCTTCACTCTGATTCCTGACCTTGTAAACAGCTGCTCAACTGCATTACCCCAGCAAAAGCCTAATGCTCACAGCCCTGCAGAGAGGCAGGGCTCAGCACCTCTGGAGCCAGTCCTGCTGACCTCTGGCTGTTTTAGCATGCAGCACTGCTTCTCACTGGCACAGGGCACACTGCCTGCCTGGAGCCAGTCACTCATGTTCCCAGCAGCCTGCCTTCTGTCAGCTTCCTAGTGTTGTTATCTTCATTAACATGCTTTTCAATCCAAGGGTCTGAAACTTAGACTCACTTCCTTGCTTTCAGCAGTTGCACAGATGAACATACACAATTGTTTTCAAGTTCTTGTAGCAGAGGCTTATAAAATTGAGACAAATAATAAATCCAAATGATTCCCAGTCCAAATATTGATTCCAACCACCATCCTACTTGTGCTGAAGCTTCCTGCCACCTCCTTTGCTGGTTTCTTGGCATGTATTCCCACCACTTGTGGGGACATGGATGCTTTCTCAAAGACAGGCCATAGAGATGGCAGAGACAAATTACAGGCTAATCCCAAAATAGGTGGATATAATGGAGAACACAGGTGTCTGTCAGGACAGGCCTATGCTACGTGAGGGGTTCTAGGAGCAGTGGATGTTTGCCATGAGCCTGGTGTCAGATACCAGGTGGACAAAGAGAGTCACCAGTTCTGCTGCAGGTTAAGGCAGGTCACAGCCAGACTGTTACTGTACCAGAGTCAGCTCTGTGTCAGAGCTTTCCAGGCAGAAATATACAACCATAACGAAGACATTTTACTGATGTCCCTGTGTCAGACAGCAGCTCCAAAGCAGGGATTTCCAGGCTGGGGATCTCTTACCTCTCATCCCAACTAGCACTGCCTGTTCCCCTGGTCCCTGTTAAGGTTAAAAGACAAGCACATTCCAGTTCCATGCCCTGGGATGATTGTTTCTGTCTCCTTTGGGATGTTTAACACACCAGGGGGCATTCAGTGGTTTCATGCACTGCAACAGGTGTCAGCAGTATAGCACCAGGCACTACACACAGAGTTCACCTCAGGACTTTGGAACATGCTTCAGTACCTTTTCTTTTGTTGGAAGTATTTAATAAAACAGTATGCTTAGCATACTCAGTGATACCAGGTTACTCTACAGCAGAATGCAGATGGTGTAGCAGCCAATGGACCATTTTGGAGAGGTGTGATTTGCTACTGGTAGGCAAACAGTTGCCCCAAATTCTTGAATGCCAGACAGGAATAGAATTGGTCAAAAATATTACTCTTCAAAACAAAGCCATTAAAAAACCACAAAGAAATTTACATACATTCTACACTAAGCTAGTATTCATAGTAACCAGCTTCTAGAGGCCCTTGTGCAATTACCAAACTGTAAATACACACATAGGTAGAAAAACCCCCAAACACCCTAAAAATAAAAAACCCTCCAGCTATTTTGACTTCCAAGAAGTATCTGCAGAGTCGAAGTCCCTGACCAGCTTTGCAGTAAAGGACTCTGTTTACATTGACCCTTCAAACAGCTCTGAGATTTGTAAAAGGCTGCCAAGCCAAAGGTGTGTAAGCTTCTGTAAGGCCATTCTCAGACAAGGCGACTCAGGCTCCTCTCAGCAGACACTGCTACAAACTATGAGTATCTCCAACCCGGGCTCCACACCAGCAGCACCGTGGGCTTGGCACTCCTCTTCTGCCTCCTCCTGCTTGCCTCACATGCTGGCAGGCTGCTGGGGGGGCACGCCGGGCGTGGGCTGGCGGGGCAGGGTGTACATGGCCCCCAGGAACTGGTCGGCGATGCGGCCGGCCTCGCGCAGCCCGCTCAGCAGCGCGCCGTGCACCGTGGCCGGGTAGTTGCGGATGGTGTGCTCGCCCGCGAAGAACAGCCGAGGGATGGGCTGGGGGAGAGAACACACCACGGTTTGTATTGCTGTGGTCTGTGCGTTGACAGAGCGCTCCTGATGATAATATCAGAAGGCTGAATATGATTTATTAACATGACTCCATAATACAAAAGATTTTAGTTATTATCTGCTCAGTCCGGAGCATCTGAAGCTCCTGCCTCCAGCTCCGTCTAAAGAATGCTAGAATAGCTTACACAATCAGAGATAACAACTTTTCACCTCATAAGTTGAAAGGAAAAAAACCTCCATCTCCTATTATTAGGAGATAAGTAGAGAAATCCAAATGTCCTTAAACACACATCAGAGATTTTATTTATAGAAACTTGTACAGAGTAAAAGACAGTAAAAAAATACTTTTCCATAGAAAGATTTTTCTGCAAGCTGCATGCAGAAAAACTTATAATATGTTCTTACAACAGATTTGCTCCTGCTTTCTCATATTCTGCAGCAAATGATACTTTAAGAATGGTAGAAGTCCTCTAATCACAGCACAATCCCCATTAACATGAAGGTGGTGCATGTGAGATAGGCCATATTGAACCTATGTACAAATAGGTTCTGTGTACAAATGACCAAGCTGTGTACAAATTACCAAGAAAATAAAGCTCTGTTGATAAGCAACGTTTGCAGAGCCAGAGAAGCACAGGAGGGTCATGTCCCAGCTGTAACTGTAACTCCACAGCCAAATTGTCAACCGTGTTTAGGGAGAATACTTTCTAATCCTGGAACATGAACTCTAGCACAGTAAGCAAACAAAAACTTCAACAACTCACTTGGATCAGCAGTCTCTTTAAATTGAGACCTTAAACAACTACCCACAGAATCATAAAAGGTGTGAGAAAAATAAGTGTTCATATATTACATTCTGCAGGGAACAATTTTATTCATAGCTGTGTGTATTAATAACTTCTATCATTAGAACAAGAACTCAAATAAAGCCAAAGCCACACAGCCCTTCCTGGCAGTGCTTTGAAGAGTGGCTGTTGCTTTCAAACTTAATACTCAACATGATCTGGAGATGACTTCTGCTTTCATTGTGTTGGCCCCCCATTTGGAAGAGACCTTTTGATTCCTGTTCTTCTCACTCTGGCCTTCACCCTCTTTCAAATCACTACAACTCACTTAAATATGGTGATGGACAACAAGAATATGGAGTACGAAACACAGGTATAATATTAAATACTCTGTTCAGACATAACCAGACTGACTTTCTGATTAAAAATGCTTTTTTTTTTAGCAAAAAGTGACATCAAACCTGTGATGACAGAATTAATGAATGAAAAAATTAATTATTTTACAGGTTTTAATCATTCATCGTAAGATTCAAGCTATCTAAACTTGTGTTTAGATATGCATGCAAATTTCTTAGAAAAATCATTCTGTTCTGAGGTTTTTCTAAAAAGAATTTCTCACCTGTGGAGCACCTGGAATGGCTGGTCCTGGAGTAATTGGCTGAGCCATCAAATCATAGTCATTTCCAGAGGATCCAGCAGCTACATAGGAGTATGATCCCCGGGCCCACGGGTCAGCACGCCAGCGGGACACCACGGTCTCTTTAGGCTGAGACAAGACAGAGCTTCAGTTGTTGAAAAAGTGCAAATTCTACAGTTTGTGACAAATACAAACAATGCAAATCGCAACAATACAAGGGACAAAGTCCTTGGGCTGACGTTAGTGGTGGAACTCCACCTCTATATTCTACAATAACACACACTAAGGTGAATCTTTGATGCCAATTCCTTAAGTCTTTCCAAAATATTACCAGACTCTGCTGCATGTGGATCCTCAGCTGGAACTCAGACATTTATAGCTGCACATGCCTGCTGTGTGTGTACTATTCCCTCTGTTTCTTCTCCCAGCATGAACAAGATGACAGTGCACTCTTCCCTCTCCTTCAGCCCGAGCTGTACTGACCTGGGGCACAGCACTGCTGCCAAAGATGCCTTTGAGAATGGCAAGGCACCGACCCACAATGACATCATCACTGATATTCTCCATGATCCCTGCTGCTTCTCCTGCTACCAAGGCCAACAAAATCGGTGCTGTGGGAGGGGTAGGAGAGAAAAAAAAACCAACTGAGTTATTGAAAACCAACATTTTGATCAGACAAGTTGGACGTGGATAGAGATGGATCTGCAGTTAAGGCACAAAGTTAGAGACTAAATAAATCCAACAAAAGTAGTCCTAAATTTTCCACCATGTCAATATAACAAAAATAAAATGAATTTTTATATGCCATGGTACTATTTAGAATTATGAAGAGAACTGATGTATTAGAAAGTAAATAAAAACATCAGGAATGATGTTTCAATGTTTCACAGTCTAACCACAGTAACTACCACCCAACCATGAGAAATGGTAGTTGTTGTTTTTGATTTCAGGCTTCTGAATTGTGCTTCCACATGAGGTTTTACTGCATTTCTGCTTCATTTCTACCTGCTCTGCCTATCTTCCTGAGAAGGAAGGCTTAGAATTTAGCATGTGAAGCTAATTTGTACATGACATGATCTCTCCATCTAAACCAAAACCATGACCCTACTTATTAACTACATAATGGAGCCATCATAAAGCCACAAAAGCCACATGAATAGTCTTGCTATCAAGGCTCATTACTTGTAGTTTCTCTGGTAAAATCTTACCAAACATTTTAATAATTCAATAGCATAGAAAGGCACTTCCCTTGCACAGCAATTTTTTCCAGTTAACAGAGAAACCTGTCCTGCTTATGACAGAATGGAAGAAATCCCACTGGTCATCTACTAAACAAGTAACTCATTTAAATAATGCTCCTTATATACACCTCTGCATTTAGTCTGGTCAATGGCAGTAACAAAACCAGTACACTCACTGCAGAGATCTCCTGGCAATCTATTGTGGCAGCACCAGCTACAGATAAACCATAACTACTACTGGCAAAGTCCTGCTGTAGCAGTAATACAATTTAACAGGCACAGCCTGGAACCCAGCATTAGTAAACTCACACTTATCTATGTGCTGCCCTAACCTACTACAGAACTGTCTGCAATCAGTGCTGTTCTCTGCTTCCATTTGTCTTCCTAAAAATACTATCTTTTTAAAATACCCAACAGCATTTTAAAAAGTGTTTTCTTCTAGATCTGAAACTATACCAATAAGACACTGGCAAAAGCAGGCATGCACCACAGCTACCTTTGTACAGGTTCCAAAAGAGGAAAAGTTCTCCTCTGCTTGCAGTAGTGCTACCAACATGGCCAAACAAATTGACACTTGGATCCCAGAAGACACGATCAAAACACAACACAACCTAGAAAGAAAGAATACCAACAGTTAGGAAGAGTGCAGGGAAGAAACGAAAATGAAGACAATTACACTCACTGATGTTGATCACTGGACAGGTCATGGAAGGGAAATGTGGTGAATATAGAGTGCATATACATAATACATAGAGGCATATGCATTCCCAAAGGTTAGTGTGCTCTCAGAGTTTATCAATTTTCTGGTTAACAAGTTCCATCAGACTACTTCTGCAATTTCATTCTTTTCAGACTGTGTGGGAAATAAGACAAGAGGCCCTTACACTTCCTCAGACAATTTTCATCATCAAACCCTAGCAAAACAGGGTTTTGGAAAGGCATTCTTCTTCTCCCCCAGCAGACACATTCCACCCACATTTCAGATTCTATCTGTGACAACCTCTGGCCTGCTGCAGCTCCCCCAGTGCCAATGTACCTTGTTCAGGTTGCCAAATCCCATCCGCTGCACTGCAGAAGTTTTCCACTCAGGAAGAGGTGGCACAAACTGAACTGCTGGAGGCTGCTGCTTCAGCACTCCCAGGGGCAGAGTGCACAGCACAGCATCACACTTATAAATGAAAGTCTGGCTAGTAGATCGGGTATTTACAGCTATCACTTCACAGCCTGCAAAGGGGAGAGAAAAACAGTTTAATAGGCCATGAGGGAAGAGCATTGGATTAAAAATTAAAGAAATTACCATAGCCACATCAGAAAGTATTTTGTTTATGGAGACAGCTTTACATTAACAGTACTTAACTTGTAGGCAAGTTGTTACTGGCCATTTAGCTCTATTCCAAGAAACACAATTAAGGTAGCATGTGAAAATGGCCTTACTGGGATAAGCCTTAAGGTTCATCCAGGTCAGTAAATATTATCTAAATATATCCATAAATAAACAATAAGTAGAGAGTGAGCCTCTCATTACATTGCTCTCCCAGCTGACAGTTTCCCAAGCCCAATGTTTTGAAGAACAATGGAAAGATACATTCCTTCCATTACATTCATTTATATTTCTAATACCAGGTTCTGTGGCACCAAGCCTAAAGCAGTCCCAGACCTCTTACTCCAAATGCTTCAATCAATGAAGTAAATAAATAAAGAGAATAAATGTGAACAACCAGTAAATACAACTGAAAAAAACTGTGTCAAATGAGTCACAGAAATAATCAAAAAACCATTCAAGATTAATAAATCTCTAGCAACTACTTACGCAATCCCAGTAAGAAACGTGGCTGTTTACCTAACCCCAAACATGTAATGGAAGGGGTTTTACAGTATCAGTCCTCACACCTACTTCCAGAAGCACTGAAATCTGCTTTCTGTGCTCATAGTCCCTCAAAGTTTCCTGGAGGTTTCACATACCTGATGCTGTGTAGCGCACCTGTCGAACTGCTGTGTTTAATTTAATGTCCAACCCTTCTGCTAAGGCTACTGGCACACAGGAATATCCATTCCTCACAGTCAAGTGACTGCCTGTGAATTCAAAGTCATCATCCTAAAATGAAGGGGCATAAAAAGCATGCATTCATAATGAAGTCACCTAAGTCAATAGAAAATAATCAACAACTCTACACAACGGCAAAAAATATTTCAAAACCTTTTTTTAGAGAGTCAAATAAATGTAAAATTCTTTCTGATTATTCATCAAGTAATAAGTATGGAAACCTTCAGCAGACAGTACTGTTAGAGATTGTTTTGGCACTAACAAAAAGCTGTCTGGAATTTCATCATCAAATAGTAATCACATAAGAATTCAGTACCTGCACAAAAGAAGGCACACTTAACAGTTAGAAATTCTTAACATCCACAAACTTTCATGAGAATGAAATAAACAGAGTTCCAGTTTTTAGTGAATTGCTGAGTACTGGCTACCTACCTGGTCCCAGTGCTTCAGTGAAAGTGTAGAAAGAGGTGTAGCATTAGCAAATTCTAGGTTTGCAAAATGCCAGTCAAGTATTTGCCTGTCTCTCGATGACAAATAAACATCACTAGAAAAAACAATTGTAACACAAAGACATTTAGTTTGTTACAACAGGATATTGTAAATCCATTGCTTCTGAAAATTTCTTCACAAGTAATTTTTGAGTCTCTCCTTAGTCCAGAAATAAAGACATTAGAAAACAACACAGATTCTGATTCTGTTTCAAACATTCAGACCTCTCTCATGGAACTTCAGTATCACAACCCAGCAAATTCAGGTTTTTAAAGGCAGTGTTCATGTAAAATACTCAAACAGAAACTAGAAACTTCAGAAATAAAAAGGTTACATAAATAATGGCTTAAGTAGCATGCATATGGACAACAACAAAAAAACCTAGTAAAATTGCAGAGAATAATAATATTCTACCAATATAAGTAGGATTGTATGCTATTATTACTGACAAGTGTTTAAAACCTCAAATGCCTTTTGAGATCAGGCACTGACTACTGCCAGGATTTCTACAGCATCACCCTCTCAGAACCACCTTTTCTGTTTGAGTCATCTCTAAAAATGAGGAAGGTGAGTTCTAAAGCTGAATGAACTCAAACTCTGTGTTTGTACCTTTGTAACCCCTGGAGTTCCCATAATAAAAGAATACCATAGCATTTTTGAAACTCAGGGAAAAGGTAGTAAAAGAACTGCTTTCCTAAGTATTTATCCTTTTAGTTTGTATCTTTACCTTGGTGGATTGGCTTCAAGTTCTTGTAATTTCTCTTCAAGTTTTCCTTGTGTTTCTGCCAATTCATCATACTCCTATTAAGAAAAAAAGCTAATATTAACACCAGTTAATATGTAAAAGGACTTGAAGACACCATGTAGCTTTAGACTGAACCTAGTCTCAAGAGAAATCACTAGAAAAATCACTTCATGTATTTAGTGGAAGCTAAATCAAGTTTGTTATTTTTTTCAACATTTAATTCAGCATATTTTGCTCTTCTGCTCTTTATATATACAGAGCTGTGTCACACTGCAGAAAAGATTAGTTTGGTGGTATTTCAGGAATCTAACATTCAGAACTGAAGAACATGAAGGTCCATTACAGTCCTGATATTTTAAGGGTTCCTATGGTTCTGAGAGCTTCATATTCCACAAACTATTTCTTCTATTCTTCTCTCTCTTAAAAGTTTATAGCTAATGTTGAACATGGAGATTTCCAAAGCAGAATCAATCATACATAAAAACCAAAGACATGATCTAATTCAAGCTTCTTCCTCATTTAAAAAATGTAAGTAAAACTAGGTATAAAGGCAACAGCCATCTTCCTTCAAAGCACAATAATTTGGACAGTCCAATAAAAGCAACAGGAGCACAAAGCTGTTCAGAGGTGACAAAATAAAAAGAGTCCCTACTTATGTATATACACATACAAACACATCCAGAGCTTCCAAATAAAGGTATATATCCTCTGTTTAGCAAGTAGCTGAAAAATGATCCTTGGTTCTACCTGACCTGGGTTAGCATCCAGGTCTGTCACCATCATAGATAGAACAGTTTTTACAGTTTCCTTTTTAAGGCACATCTCTACATCAAGATATTCCCAGAGAGGGGAAGTAACTCTGCTTGTCAAGACACAGTTCTGTACATGATAATCTTTGGATAGATAGAAGTCTTTTACTCAAGAAACCACCTGTATTTATCTTAAGAGAAAAGGTATCTCTCTTCAAATAGAGATTTTATTTCCAAACTATTGTGAAATCCAGCTCTAATTAAGACCAAATCTGACATAAAAATTCATCTTCAAAACATTACATGCTGTCTGACATGAGCCAGCACAGACTGATCTAAAACTGAGCTTTAGTATTCCTTAGCTAAAGGTACTCAATGCAGACCTAACCCAGAGTAACTGTCAATCACATTCTCTTGAAAACACTGGATCATAGAGATGTGGAAACATTTATATTGGCTACTTTTATCTGCTGAAAAATTTGGCTAACTGGCTAATTTTTGGGTGCTGAAGTCCTGATAAAAGAGACTGACACACTGGATGTATGTGATCCTTTACCTTGCAAAGTGCAGTCAGATCTCTGTGCTTGCTTTTCACAAGGAACTCTGCTGTAATATCCCGAGGGGGCTTCACTTCTGATGCTTCCTTATATTGCTGATGAAGTTCTTTAATCTTCTCCTTTAAATTCACCATCTTTTAAGACACAGCAGGAAAAGGAAGAAAGAAAGAAAGAAAGAAAGAAAGGGGGAAAAATGACAAAAGGCAGATTTCAGAAAATTATCGTGTAAACTGGATATTCACCTCAAACAATGCCATTATACAAAGGAGATTTCCTGGTTTTGGCAGGTATGATTTACATATGCAATTCTACCTCTAAGAAGCCACAGTAAATCCCACCAACCCTAAACAACATGGCTGAAATCCAACATCATTGATTCTTTACTATATTGCAAGTAATTTCAGAGCAGTCCACAAGTGTTTTTGATTTGAGAAACATCCATAGAAAAGTAAAGATATCATTTACCATGAGCAAAAATAATGGAAGCAGTCCTAAACCACTGTTTCTGTACTACAAATCAGACGTGTAGTGAAGACAGTAAACATTTTTAAATAGCCCCCAAAAGCCCCAGCATCTCTAAAGGAAGCTATGAAACATCACTGTTTATTGTGTCTGTCCTCTTCCTTTCTTTTCCCATATTATGTTTTATGGTTTTCTGCCTTCTATGTAGGTCTTAAGCAAAGACATATTTTAAGAACAGCAATAGCAACTTTCTGATATTTTTCTCTGGACATTTTTGTACGTTTTGCCACTTTCTGAGGAGCACAATGCTTATCATCTTGTTCTAAATGTCATCATCTGACCTTGTTAAGAAGATCTTTCAATTCCTCCTGTGTTTTCACAATTTTTTTCCAGTGCTCAATCTGCTCATCCTTCACATGCTTCTCCTGCAATCTGGAAAAGGTGAGAAGTGAGAGCCAGCTCAACATAAAATCCTTGTGTTAATGAGAAAATTTATTATCACAATCTAATGAGTGGAGCTCAATAAAACCACATGTCATGGGATATTTTAGTAAATACTTGTATGTCAAATGGAAAATTAATGCAAGTTTCTGCAAATAAGGGATACATGACTAGCTAAAATGTGAGTATGAAGTTACCTTTTGCTATTAAAGGCCATTACAATCAATTGCCATTAGCTTTCAAGTGGTGTTAGTGCACTGTATGGACACCAATCACTCTAGCAATGATTTTCAGGAAACTTTTAAGAAGAGAGGTTTGCTCCTTTAACCATCTGTAACATCAAGCAGCTGTATTAAGAGGGTAATGCTTACATCTAGGAGCATCACAGTTGTTTGAGGTATCTTTTGGAAATTCATCCACAAAATAGAAAAGTCACTTACTGTATGACAACCTCCAGAGCCTGACCTAGGGAGACAGGCTTATTATTGAGAACATTAAAATCCAGCTGATGACTGAGATAGGATGTGGCTTCCAGCAGACGATTAAATTCTTGCTCCACCATTTCATCTTTCTCTTTGGGAACCTAGGAGACAAAAGAACAAGCATTGTTCTTAACCCAGTCATAAATAATACACTTACTGAGAATAGCCCTTGGAAAAAGAACTTAATACCCTCAGCTCTCTGAAATGGTCAGACACCAAGGTCTGTACAACACAATGCCACACTTTGCCAGGATGGGCACAAGAAGAGCTGTCAAACCACGATGACAACAGACTTCTCTTGCAAGAGAAAACCAAACTGCCTTATGGGCTCCTAAGATTTCCTTACTGGAAAAGAAGATGTGTTCATCAAAGCTTGCCAAAGGACTCTGATGGTAGGATGGCTCTACACAATCACAAGGCTTCAGAAGGCTTGGCATAGCTCAGTAGAAGCAGACAGACAGTAATTTATATTCTGGAATGGTCACTGTGAGTAAGAACTACCAATCCAGCTTTTCTAGGATGATGGTGGAAACACTGCAGGACACTATGGAATGGTGGTATTTAACTGTACTGATGATACTCAGTTAAATAGTGAGTGCTGCCAGTGTGAAAATACCTGTTACGTGATGAGAGCTCAAGTGCTGGAAAGAGCAAACCTCACATCTGTTAAACCACACATGGGTTAAACAAAGGTGAGAGAACTTGGCTTCCACAAAACCTCTGAAATACAAAGGTAAAAACTCATGTGGAAAGAGCAGGTTTTAGAAGAGTATGTGCAGGTATGCTACAATATTACTAAAATGCCTAAATAAGGACACACCTTCCTTCTTCCCTCTCTCTGGAAGCCATCTCATGCTAGACCAATAGCCAGGTAACAAACATACCTGAGATACTACTTCTTTTTTAAAAGGTTCATGGAAACAGTATCAGACTTACAGCTTGTCCATTTGCTTCATAAAGTGGACATTTTTGTTTGATCTTTGCCAATTCCATATTTACTTGTTTGCTGACCACAGCCATGGGATTTCCTCCTGGAAAAGATTTGATATAGTTAACAGAGACTCCTGTAAAATTTGTCTGCAATTAAACAAAAACTCCACAGTTAAAGCAATTTCAGAGACTAAAACACCAACTCCAGTGTATGCATTCCAGTGACCTAGTGTAACCCTGCCAAAGGTCTGCACTTCACAGTGATTCCTGCAATGAGGACATGGAAAAAAACCCCATCAAATACCTACTTCCAGTATCTGAAGGGGTCACACAGGGAAGCCAGAGAGGGACTCCTCATCAGAAACAGTATTGATATGACAAGGGGTAATGGGTGCAAACTGAACAAGGGGAAATGTAGGCTGGATTATTAGGAAGAAGTACTTTCCTGTGAGGGTGGTGACACACTGAACAGGTTGCTCAAGGAGGTTGTGGATGCCCCAACCCTGGCTGTGTTCAAGGTCAGGTTGAACAAAGCCTTGAGCAACCTGGTCTAGTGGAAGGTGTCCCTGTCCATGGCAAGGGTGACTGGGACTAGATGATCTTTAAGGTTCCTTCCAACCCTTAAGATTCCATGATTCTATGAATTAAACATAAAAATATTACAGCCTTTCAACAGGCAAACTGAAATCTGTTTTTCCGTGACTGTGCAAGTTCAGTTCTTTGTCTGGAACCAGTTTCTGTATGCAATTTAATAAGACTAATCACGAGAGAGACACCAAATTTAGGCCATCAGTATAAACTGGGGGTTATTATAGGCTTTACAGTATTTTATCATTTCACTACATTGCTGAAGGATACTCCACACTAAACACTTGCCCATCTTCTTAGCAGAGTAACCATGTCAATAACTGATGCCATCCCATAAAACAGTAATAAACAGGAAGATATTTGGCTTGTTTGCCATTATTTTTAGAACTATTTTTGAAATCACGTGGAGAAAGTACTTTTGGGGTTTAAACTCTGAAGAAGGGCTTTCTCTTTAGAATGGCTCTGCATTTCTTCTCCTCCCTTGCTTTCCCATGTAAATTGAAAGAATACATTCTGCCTCTTTAGGGTCTCTCCCATCATATAGCTTTGCTATTTATGAAAACTACTAACTGCCAAAAAGGCTGAATGAGAACACACACTTTTAAAGAGTTAAAAATACCCAATTATTTTGGCCACAAAAGAAAATAGCATTAAGGTTTCACATTTACAGCACCCTGCCCCACCATTTTCCCCCCCTGTCTTTTTGACTTTGAAAAACTCACCAAGTCCTGTCACCACCATTGCTCCTAGATCAGCAACGTAATTCCCCTTGCGAAAGGTAGCAACTCTTCCTCCTACTCGGTCCTTTTCAAAGCACAAGATATTAAACCTCCAGTTACATTCAGTAAGACACTGAAATATAATCACTGAAACACCTACAAAACACGCTGCAAGTATTCTCTTGACTGAAGGTTCAGTGAACAGAACATACACTTTTCCAAAAACCTCTGCAAAGGAACTCAATCACGTTTAATTTGCCTAAGCTAAGGAATAAAATGCTTAAGTAGCATTTAAAAAAGGAGAAGAAAAGAAAAAAGGAAAGAAATAGAAAAAAAGATGCCTCATCTGATTTGGGCAGTTTCACTATTTCTACAGTAGGATCCACTGTGATTCCAAAGCCTATCTCTTCAATACCCATGCACAAATTTAGTTATGTACTAGGTTTCCTCCTTCCCCTGATGCCTAAAGACTTTTAGCTTTTCATATATTTTTAATATATTTGTAACTTTGTAGACTGTCCATACACAGTTATAACTTCTAGTACTTCTAGTGTGGGAGTTCCTGCCCTCTCCCACAGTTTAACAAACTCTTAATAATACACTCATGAAATTCTGTTTAGTCTTCCCTTTAGTCTAGCATTCTGGACTTGCATTCTGCTTTCTGATGAAAAAACAATTTCTAATCATGAAAGAAGGTTGTTCTAAGCTGCTCCTGGTGTAAGCACACAACACTAGCACCTGACTATCCAGCCCAGCTCTGAGAAAGCATCAGACAGCTCCCAGCAAGAACAGATCCACTCAGTTCCTTGTGAGACAGGTTCAGTATCAGCAATTCATCCTGACTGCCTGAATACCACACACACTGACCCACCCAAGCATGCTGCTGGGACACAAGCTTGTTCTAGTACTGAACAGGGTTACTGGTGAAGTTGCTGTATAGAAGTAAAATAGCACAGAAATTCATACTCTGGCTTCCAGAACTGTGACATCCATTCCAAAACTCTGCAACTGGCGAGCTGCTGCCAACCCAGAGACTCCAGAACCAATAATGATCACTTTTCCTGTCTTCTTGGCTAAAGAAAGAGAAAAATCAGCTACAGTAGTCCTTTATATGTGCAGTACTAAATTGCAAACAGTCTTGTTAAAGTTGCATTTAAGAGATACCAAGAACAAAAAGCACTCTGTTCTCATGAGTAGTTCTGACAGAATGAACTCTTTAACAAAAAGAAAACTGAAGTAATTCTGAACGTAACACTGAGACAGGGACAAGGAAAATACACTAACAGTACATCTGAAAAAAGGAAGAAAACAGGAGTAAAAATGCTTCCAGACAACTGTCTGAAGAAGAAAGCAATTAATATTAATTACTGGGGACAAAGTATCATAGTTTTATTTCTTTCTGCCCCAGAAGAATAAAACTTAAAAAGGGCAGAGAAGTTCACTTGCAAAATTCAAGAATCACATAAGCATGTAACAGATCTAAGTACAATATTGTGTTTCTGACTTTAGTTATTCAAATGAGGAACTAAGATAACTCATTAAAAAGCGAGTCAATTATCTACAGAAGATCTGCCAACATTTTTTCCTCTCAAAGTGATTTACATAAATACATGGCTTCTCTGTGCCAAAATAAAACACATGAACATCAACAGCCAGATGGCTTTCCAGCCTTTTTTATTTTCTTAGCACTGCAATTCTAAAAAAGAACACTCAAAAAACTGTCCTAAGAAATCATGGAGCAATTAAAAAAACCTTAAAACTAGAAACAATGTTCAAGTCTCTTACTTGGAAGGGGTTTCACTCTTTTGTAGATCCCAAAGTTGATCAGCCCATGTCGCTCCAGGTAGCTGTGAACCCTGTGAACGAGCACTGTGTCACCTAAAAGAATGTATAAATTTGCACAATTATTCTGCATGTTCAGCAGCATACACATGCTGAGACATATTCACAGCAGCAATCTGGTCAAGTCCCACTGAACACATCCTGCCCCACAGCTCTGCTGCCCTACTGACCCACTCATCTTCCTGAGGAGGCCTGAGGCTACTTTTCTGAAAAATTCCCAAGCTGTACTGCAGTTTTGAGTCCTGCCTGAAAAGCTGTACAGGACATTAGGTGCTTCTTTTAATCTAGTGCAGAAGAACACCTTTTCTGAAACTGACTGCAAAATCCCAGGATCATGACACAGAACTGTGATGTGATTTGGCAGTATTATGCCAATACTCACTGCAGCACTGAATTCTCATTTTTATTTTTAAAAGCACAATAATTCACTATTTTGCAATCCTTGACAGTATATTTGCATTCATTTCAGCACTATTTTCTCCTTCAATTATTTGTTATGGCTATCCTCCACCTTTTTCCAGTTTATTGGGATCTTGTCTGAGAAGTGTGGAATGGTCTCCATTTGCAAGCAGTAAGTCCTCACTCTTTTACTGCCTTCTTGCATCACATCCAGTCTGTTCAAGTCTTAAAAAAAACCTCCCAAAAACCATATGATTAATAATGTTTTACAGCTGAAAAACCACCAAGAAGCTGTAGCAAACCTTAAAAGCTGCACATTAATTAACCCTACTGTAACAATCCATCTTTTTAGCAGCTTTTATGAATCCTGCTAGTGATATTTCTTTACCAGACAATGAACTCTACCCAATCTGAACCATGAGTATAATGCAACATCCCAGTCTGTACACGACCCCTCAAGGAGCTCCACTAACAAAGCACTGAAGCAGCTTTTCCTCAAACAAAAGTGAAAGAAAACAGAAATGATACATACAGTACAATTCTGGCAAGGAAAAACTTGACTTACTATTATAAGGTGCTTCTAACTGTTGGATAGTTGCTTCAAAGGTCAGCTGAATCTTTGGGTTATCCAACCAGAGCTGCAGCTGTATTTAAACAAACAATACAACATGTTACATTAAGCAACACAAAAGAGGTGTTTTCCTGGCCTGTGTTTGCTACCAAATACTGCCAGGAGGTGAAATCCCCTAATGAATTAAACCTTGGCAGAATTACCCAGGCCACACTGAACTTCACCTTAAGGTGCAATACAGTCTGTTTGAAATTCTCACACCATTTCAAATAAATGGAAATGCACCAAGGTAGTACAAAGATGTGTGGGGCTGGCAATGTCAGCCAGAATTGTCTTTTTGGCATCAGATCTCATGTTTTCATAAAAGCTACAGCAGTACTTATCATGTTATAAGGTTTATTTATCTCTGATATTTAATGATCCAATCCATCTTCACCAAGAAGATATGACCATGGACTACACTGGCCACATATACACAAAAAAGCATATTTATAGGACATTTACAGTTCAAAAACTGAGCAGGAAGAATTGTTTGTGATATGTTAGTAGGTCAATTCATACTAGAAAAGAACTTTTCCCAGCAGAACTCCTACTTTGTAGCACAGAGGCAGGAGTTAATAAATAATTTTACTGTTCCATGCCTAGGTCTAGGTAATACATAGCATTTCCACTCCATTTTGCATTCCATAATTAGTCATTTATTTGGGTATTTCTCTAGAGTTGTATTACTGAGCTTCACAGTTCCTCACAGATACCAAATTAAAGTGGAAATCCTACAACTATAATGAATAGAAATGATTAAGAAATAATTTCCTTATAATTTGGGAGGCTGTTTGAGGCAAATGGCTCATTAAGAGGCTGCACACTGCAGTTTGCAGTTCTGCATATCAGCTCATATCAGCTGTTCCATAGTCTCTGCTATTCCCACTGGAAGAGTTCCTCTCACAAGCCTTCCTCAAACAGGATGACTGCTCAGGAACTTCTCCAAGTTCCTCTGCAGTGAATAAGGCCCACAGACCAGCAATGCTGCTTTTCCCTCCAAACAGCTCTCTCCAGTAATTTCTCAGTTTCAGTGGAAGGCTTTTCTGCTTCCAACACATTTGTAAAAGCATAACTCACTACCCATTTTGTGTAAGTTGTTTCCCAAACCCCTTGGCATGCTCTGGCCTGTTTTTACACATCTCATGACTTCCCAGAAGTTAAAACTTGAGTTAGAGGAAAATTTTACAGGAATAGCAGAAGTCATGCTCTTAGCATGAAGATGTCCACCACACATATAAGTTATTAATGACTGGATGTTACCCTGGTCAATACCCCGTGATGTTTCTTGATCATCTTTAGTCTGTGAAAAAACTGAGTGGTGCATAAGGTGTTTTGTCTCTTAACTATGGTAACACAGCAATTTTCAAAATATTTCTTGCTTTCCTACTGTAATTTTTCTAACATTATTTCAGTTTTCAAAAATACTCTTTTCAAAATACAGGAGAAAGCCTTGATCCCTGTTTTGGATGTTGTAAATACACTACAGATTCTTTAGGCTGCTCACAGCACTGCTTTGATCAAGAACTGGATAGCACATTTCTTAACAACTTAAGAGCATGACAGGATGCCAGAAATGAAACCCCACTGTCTCAAAACCAAAAATTCCATCAACTGCTAGACATGGTAACTGCCAAAAAGTTTTAGCAAGGTACAGACATTTCCTACCCTTTTTTCACCAATACTTTTACAACAAACTTACGGTGCGGTTCCTGATGTACAGAAACACCTTCTGAGTCTGCTGTGGCCCACTGATTATATCAGGGAAGCAGGCAGCTTCTTGAGATGTCATACGGTCATGTGGAAGTCTACTCTGGAAAGCTGCACCCTCCACACCTACAATAAAAAGACAAGTACTCTACAGGCACTGCAAAGGAACACTACCCTTCCTAGCCAGCCCATTCAGCCACGGGGTGATACAGTGGCCAATTTCATGGCATGCTTTCATTTAGTCCTTTCATTTGCTTCTGCAAGACATACAGGTTTCTAAGTCAATAGTTCTTTGAATTACAGGTATCTAGACATAATGCAAAAGCTACACTACAGGGGAGATAAAACAAACAAGCAAACAAAATCCCCCCCAAAAAACAAGGCCTGAAAAATAAGTGGGGCAGGGGCACATAACAATACATTATATATAACACACACACACGCACATATATATGTATATGTATGTGTATGAACAATAAAATATAACTATTTTAGATGCTGCCCTTAGTTTATGTGGTTTCCAGTTTCTAACAGAACCCGAAAACCATTTCAGAACCTGTTCAAAGCCAAAATATCTGTAATGTACAAGCACAGCATCTACCATCCCCTCACACCTGCTTCTCAAAGTTTAATTTGCACTGACCTCCAGCTAGAGGAACTCACCTTAAACTCTCATTTTGCATATCTGATATATTTACAGCAGGCAGTGCAATGAAATACAATCACACATGCATTTCCTGTGCTCCCTCCCCAAGTTCTGCCTACAAACAACAGATTTCCTACTTGTCTTTTTAAATGCTCCACATGTGAAAGACTGATGCTGAACCCATACAGGAGAGCTTTTCCCTATGGAAAGCCTTCATTCATACAGAAACCTGCACTTCTACCAACTCACACACTGGCAGCAATGTAACTACATTTCTGTATCCTGCCTTCCTCAGTCTCTGTTCTCTTGTACTCTAGAAAAAGTGACAAGCTAAGACACAGCTGCATCAAGTGCTACAGCACAAGTGCAGAAAGCAAATCCTGCAGGCACAGCGAGCAAAACAAAGTACTGAGATGTGAAATACAGCAAGAAAAATATAAATCTCCCATGTCATAGAAGTGACTTCAACCTGGACAGAGGACAAGGCATTAAGTCTAGGGGCAAAAAACCCCACAAGTAACACAGTATGATTAAGATCACTTGTTGAAACTGGAATTGCTCAAAAGATTACAATAAATAGCAAAGTCAATATAAGCTTGCGGTGTGTTACACTAACCAAGACAACTGTTTAAGAGTTTGACGTTCATGTACAGCAGTACATGTCACTGTACCAGGGAGAGGAGTTCCCTGCTTTTAATTCTGGTGCCACCACACACCCCTTTAATTTCCAAGCATTTTTACTTCCCAAAGGCGCTGAAAAAAAATCAAGGAAGGAAATGGTTGTGAAACTAACAAAAAAAACAAACCAAAACCAAAACAAAAAGCCCCAAAACAAACCAACCGAAAACAAGCACACAAAAAACCCAACCAAACAAAACCCACAAAAAACCCCAAATGAAACAAACAACAAAAAACCAACCAAACAAAAACCAACCAAGGAAAAACCCACAACCAAAAATTCATTCACAAGTAAAGATCAAAAGATCTGTACGATGATTCAAGGTAAAGAAAACTGTCTGTAATCATTTCCACAAATTTTACAGCAAGAAGAAATTAGCAACAGAAGCTACAGAGCATTGCAAGTAAAATAAAATTAACCATAGGAGAAGTTAACACACCCACAATGCTTCCTGCACTAATATTCAGCCATGGAATAGAAACCCATAGCTCTACTACAACTTCAGTTTCTCCAGCAACAACCATTCCCCAGTTCTTCTGCTGTCCTTCCATCTAACACTGGCCCAAGTGTGCCAATTCTGCATAGGAATGCACACACTCAACTACAGATTCTGTAAAACTGGGCATGGAAATCAAACCAGTTACCAATTCTCTGATACTTTACTAATGCTAACAATCCTAAGTTTCTAGATCCCCAAGTGCTAGCAAAAAGCTCAGCAGCACAATTTTCAGAGAATGGCCAGTTAAAGACCTGAAATGCTGAACCTGATTCCCTCTTACAGGTTTGTGCAAAAAGAAGTGTGCTTCTCCAGGTACCTGCTAAAAAGCCATGTAGTCATCAAACACAGCAAACTCTCAGATGTGTGGATTTAAGGCAACTCAGCAGTTTCTTGAAAAGCTTTGGGATTTATTTTTTCAAATTGAGCAGCCAGAGAACATGGTGCTGCTAACAGCTTTGAAAAGAACTCCCAATGTGGGTTGAGCTGGGGGGGCTTTTAAGGCCATATACCTTTCATGGCAATACCCAAACTTTAAAACTAGAATAACAGAGTAGCTCCAGATGAGGTAGCTGAATATGAGGTATTCAGGGAAAAAAAAAAAAAAAAAGCTAATAAAACAACCCACAAGAGTGTTCCATACAAGAATTTAGAAAAAGCATAGCTATTAATAGCAAAGATAGCATTTTTATTTGGCCAACCACCGGAAGATCTTCTAAGAACTAAATGTCCTTGAATTTACTTCTGCAACTACACAGCTCAAATCTAAATGGATTTGGATTTCAGGCTGACTAAATCCCATTTCACACCCTTACTGCTTGTATTTCATGGAAGTTACACGTTACAGGGATTACCAGTTCAAAACTACATGTTTCTGCTTGGAAAGGCTCTGCCTAGACTGGGTTATCAGCTCCTCTTCACACACATTTGCATGCACACACTTGCCCATTTCCTGACATTCAGCACTAGCAACTAATTGGCTGAAGTTTTGAGTATATCCTTGCCCACAGAAGAAATCCTGAGGGATGCTGCTCATTTAAAGACTTACTAAAACATCTGCAGATGAACACATTGAACGAAAGGATTTTGGCTGTCGAATTGGACAGTTGTTAGAGCATACCCTCAGCATATAATACAAAATGTAAAACATGAAGAGTTTCCAATCAGCCAATGCCTACCTAAAAATGAAATAGGCAATGCATCCTTAAGCCCATGAGCCATAATATCCAGCAGTTCCATGCAAGTGGTAACATCCATAACAGTATTCGGCTCCCTTACTTACAACAGCAAAGGATGCACTCTCAGATGAGTATCTTGAAGTTCTATTTGCTTCAAAAAGAGCAACTTGGAGGTACAGAATAGGTTCTGGAGCCTTTGACTCTTGTTTAAAACCCTAATCTTGAAGTGAGAGCAAAAGCAGCAGAGTTGGAGGAAGATTTTAAGTAGCACTCCAAGTAGTTAAGAGTAAAGACAGCAATCCTGTGAATGAAGCAGTGAGTGAGTACTGCCAGCAGCAGCACCAAGGCCAAATGGCGAATGCAATTCACAATCCAGTCCAGTGAGCAGCAGACTCAATCTGCCCAGAAGACAATCTCCTGGGCTAAGTGCTGGCACACAGGTCAAACACAAACCCTTTCAAAAGACAAAAAGAAAGGAGCAAAAAGATACTCCGTGCTATGTTTCTTCAGCAGATTAGAAAAAGGGGTGTACTGTTCTAAAGCTCTCTGTGTCAGTCTAGGTAAGAAACAGCTTTCTGTACGTTTAGACTCCTCTGAACATGGAGAGGAGTGGAGGGATGAGAGATCGGCCTGAGGCATTTCAACACAGGTTAGCTAGTGCCCTTTTCCACAGTTGTAATAGACCTCAACTGAAATCTGAATACCCCACACTTTTTAAACAGGGGGTGCACAACTCCTGCATAACCACACCCATGCGCACTTGCAAGCATCAATCCCTAACTTGGCGGCTCTTGCTACTCAGTGGCAAGCATCAAACGCCACCCTCACCTGATGCTTGGCCGTCTCCATACCCTCCAGAACTGTCGTCTTGAAGTCCTCCTGCTTGCCCTGTGGAAGGAAAGAGGAGAACTCAGGGACCTTACTCCATAAATTAAACCATACTGGACATAAAGGCCCGGCAGTTGGCGTTTTAGGCATTAAATTTCACCAACTAACTAAACCCATTTTCTGAGAATCCCATCTTCTGGAACCTAGGTTCAGGGCACCAAAAAATTATGTTCTGAAGTGTTTTCCAGGTTACTGGAACGCTTTACGTCAAATTTTATGGGAAATAAAGAAGTACACCATATGTAGCATTCCTGGTGGCTAAATACTTATGATCTGGCAGATGGATACCATCAGATTCTATGGATCTCAAACCCTAAGAATTTGATAATCTTGCCTTTGGTGCTCCAAAGTCTCCCCATATCCCAAGGAGATAGTTTAAAGCATTTTGAAAAACCTCTTATGTTCAGGAGACCCTATTTTTTCCCCATAAACTCTTCCTTTAAGCTTGATGCTTGAACAATCCTTGAAAGGCTCAGACCACTTATTTTGGCTTCAGTACCCTTGATACACCATCAGTGCAGTGTTCTAACACACTAAGATTGTCTTTGAAGCCAAATACACGTCATACCATTGGTCAGTGATGTGATCAACACCCAGCACTGAAAGACACCAGTCTTTCAACATTCCCAGCAGTGGAAACATGAGGAAAGGCTAAGCACTCATCTGAAAGATCTGAAGAAGTCTCAGAATTACTTTAGGCTGCATCTAAGTCCTAAACAGGACTGCAACACAAGCAGGAACAGAGCATGCTGAGAAGAGATAAGTACAGCTGCAATGTCTGCAGGAATAAAGCCATTACACACCCCACACTCTGCTCACTTCACAGGAGACACTAGCTCTGGGGTGAGCTCATGAGCAATATTCTTCCCCCATCAGATGTTTGCCTCAAGTCCCATCACCTGCAGAGCTCAGGAAGCCCTGGCACACTCCAGAGATGGCCCAGTGCTGTTCAGCTGGCTCCTGCTGTACCAAGGCTCCTTCAAACCACACACTTCAACAGTCACCAAGTCCCAACCAACACGTACTGAAACACACTGCAGTGGTCACTGGAATGGAACAGCTGCTTCCTAGAGCACAACTGCTCAGGTGTAATCTCCCAAACAGGTAAGAGCAAGGTCTAACCTGAGGCTAAACACATAAGTGTTAATACTCCTTAGAGTCTGGGTGGACAATTTTGCCAGAATGTAATTTAAGACTCTTAGGGGACACACTAACTGACAAGAATTTCATCTGAACTACAGATTTAATCCCTAAAGCAAGACACAGAAAGTTAAATGCTTCCATACTGTGCTAAACTGGATTAAACTAGAATGTCACATTAAACACCTACAAATAAAACAAAAAAGGAGCTGAAACAAGACAGACATTTTTCCCTCAGTACAGCAGAGGAGTCGTAGTTAGTACTTGTATAAAATCAGTCTGCCAGCAGGGAAATAAAAAAGCTCATACAGAGACTGCGATAAATAATTGTATTTTAACAGGCCTCACAAGACCCAAGTTATGATTCTGTGAATAAACACATCTGAAACAGCAAAATATAATTCTTTACTTGATCTACATTGCAAGTGCTTTATTCTGCAGGGAACATTTCAAGACTTGCTTCCATTCTGGGAGAGACTAACAAAATTGAAACATGAATATTTACAGTCAAGCACAGGCCATTAATTTGCACTAAGAGTTTCACCTGTGCCTTCCATGAGTTAAGAAATTAAACAGATTCTGACTTCAGTCTATGGCATTCATAATCCCTGAATTAACACTGACAATGAGCAGAGGGGAAAAATTGCTCTTGGCTTGCTTACAGAAAGAAATCAGAATCTTCCTCTTCTCATCACTATTACTGATTGCTTGGACACAATTCTAAATGCTACTCAGTCTGAGCAGAGAAGTGTGGAAACAAGGCCTGCTAGTGAAGATTGCCTCTCCTTGCCTGGAAGAAAGGTTCTAGTTGAAAAGGAACTAGCAGCAAGCAAACTGCTGATCCCTGCTAACATCAAACTCTTGCAGCTCAACAGAACATGTGAGAGAGCAGAATCTGCTCAAAGTCTCAAGGCAACAGAATAACAGACCATGAGCTGAAGAGCAATGAGAAGGAAGGTCCAGAACAGAACCTACTTCACATCATTATCCACTGTCTTAAAATTAAGACAGCTGCAGACGAGTATCACAGAGTACTGAATTTATTTAGGAAAACAGACAAGTTAGATAAAACAAAGAGACAAAGCACCACTAAGTTTGACCATTCCCTTGATCTTAATGTTGATCATATTCAGTTCCTTGGAAAACAGCACCTAAAATATAGGATTACCACAAAGTAAGAATACTGACAACAGTAAAAGGCCAGGAGCTAGTAAAGAAAATCTCCTGTAGAAAGGGATACTGGCAAACCAGAACACAAATGTCATCAGTCAGCACCAAAAGAGAGTTTGGAAGCTTTTTGCTATTAAGACAATATTCCTCAAGTAAAAAGATAAGAGGTACTCCAGGCAAATTCTCTTAACAATGAAATATAGTCACATCTTTTAAAACTGCTCTGCAATAGCATGCAGTGTATCTTGCAAATCCAGACTGTAATAGCCAAAACACCTGGAATGCCCCACAGCTGCACACATGAATGGAACCCACTCAAGGAAGACCAGCATTGTGCTGTCACCTGTAGTGTGACACTTCATAATCCCCTCCACCAGAAGCTGTCTGTGGGGACAGGTTAATGAAATACCAGGTACTAGCACCAGGACATTTTTCAGTTGCACAATCAGGCTTTTCAGCTCACAAGCTGTGACAACTTCATGCTTCTACTGTGCTACCTGCATTTTTACAGGCTTTAAACACAGAAATGTATTTTTAATGTCTGCAATGAGAACAAATTAACAGTAATACCCAGGCTAACTAAAATTTTCCTAGATTTTCAGTATGCAATCCTCCACTAGTATTACTGTCCAATTCAGTATTTTTATTGAACACTTCAATTTTTCCTTCAAAGTGACATAGAGAGAGAAAACTCAATTATAAACACTGCTTTTATATACAGCAGACTCCATGCTGCCTCCTCCTTCTAAAGGGTGGCTGAATTAGAAGTTTCAATGCACTTTTAACAGCCAGCATAAGATGACCAGATGTTTTTGACACCTATATTAATAAATACAAAAACAGAGAGAGGCACAAACATATACAGTCTCAGAAACCTTTAAAGTTACAGCAAGCTATGGAATGACAGCTTGAAATCTGTCTTCTTTCTACTTTATTGCTTCATGCATATTCACAGAATTTCTAGGAATAGAGAAATTATATGATGACCTGAAACCTACTCATTTCTAGGCAGCTAGCCTGTTTGAAAATTGATTGTATTTACACAGCAACAGTCCTTGCAAAATAACTGTCTAACAGGCTGCTGTGTGTACAGACCAGCATGACTCCTCACTGCTGATCTTCCATGTTTCCTCCTTCATGGGACAAAACCTGTTCAACTGTACTGCACTGATTATGCCTCAAACTGATTTCAATAATCTTTCTTAGAGGCACAAAATGGAATCTGAGTGAAATAAAAAAGTGCATTAATATTAGGTCTCAAGGATCAAACACAATGTCTAAGCTAAATTAAATAGTAAGTTTAAGATACTTGCTTTATTGCACCAATTAAAATTCCATTTTTGCTACACCAGCCACAACTGGTGTGGCAGGATTTTTATCACTGCAAGTATTTCAGTCAAGTATATGAGCTATAGTACTCCTGTATCAAGGCAGGAGCTGCAGCAAGGAGAGGTTACAATGGCAAATCCTAAGAGATAAAACACACCCACAACTTTTAATATTTTCTCTGTGACTGAAGGTAGGTATCCCCAAGCTAACATCAGCCCTATGTTCTCAAACCTGCCAGCCAAAAAGAAAATTAAGATAACTGAAGACTAACAGTGACTGACATCAGTGATGAACCTGCAAAGATTCAACTACTAGATTTCAGCTCTTGTCTAACACCAACTAGTATACATGTTATCTCATGAAATCTCTTGACTCTGAACTTTGCAAAAGCATGACCTAGGAGCTGAGTGACACCCCACCAACAGAGCTCACTGATGGTGGCAGCTGTAAACACAATGGAGGTAAAGAGTAGGGTACTGCTACTACCACAAAAGCTGCCTCCTGACCAAAAAACATCTCAATGTAAAGTGAAGCTCTCTCTAAGCTAATAAGGAAAGCACTGAACACTGAAATTTGATACTGAAATTTAAGCAAACAGTATCCAACCAGAACTTCAGATTAGAGTCATAGTTTAAAGCCACAGGAATCACAGTAGTTTAAATCTGTTCTTCTGCGTAACAAACGCCCCAGAAACCCAATCTCTTTTCTCTCTGAGGAATAAGTGAATGTTCATACACAAGCAGTTGTGGCAGCAGAGAGCCAGAGGGGCTATTCTGGTCAGTAAGCTTCCAAAGACAAGTCAAGTCAATAAGGATCATGGGAATCTAGTACAAGAGGTTTGGCTTCATTTGGAATTACATTAATGCATATTCCTATCTTCATCAGGCTGTTCTGCATTTCTCCCCTCCTTCCACATATGGGGCCAGCAAATAAACCACTGTAAAACAATTATTCAAAACCAGACTGAAACCAGACATGGGATTCATGATGCCACACCCAGCCCTACTAACTCCTGTTAACAAATCAGGTAAACAGTTTGAGAGGAGAAGATCTCTCTCTACTCACCAGATGGCTCCTCTGGCTCACTTTCATTCTCTTCTTCTGCAGGAGCTGGTGGAGGTGGTGGGGGTAGTTTTTTCTCTTTCTCAGCTTTAGCATTTCTCTCTTCTTCAGAGTAATACTCATCTTCTGACAGGTTTGCAAGACTCTCATCCATCTCTCTATACTCGACCTGTGAAAAGCACAACAGAAGATAAACACACTGAAGATGCCTGTCAGTCAGGCTACTAACATTAATGCTGCAAGTAACAAAACTGCTTACAGTTTAAAGAAAAGGCTTGAGTTACCTTATGCAGACTCTTATTGCAGATACCCTGTTATAAAATGCAACAAAGCTTAACAAGTTCCAAATGTTTTTTCCTCCATCTAAAAAAAGTCTTCAGCACCCTATAGCAGGAGCCTTCTACTCACATCAGGCCCAGTTTATGTGTGTTACATTATCATTTAACCTCTCAGGTTTTCTTCCCTTCCTTCACATCCTTGCCAAGGGATAAAAAGCAGCCTCTGGGTCCACTCCATGTGTTTCAACCTGAATTTCATCTGCTAAGCACAGATGATCAGAAGCACACACAAGATTTCCTGCAGAAATCTCATCTGTGCCCTGTATGGTCTCCTGCCTACTGGGAATCTTGTCCTGCTACAGAGGCTCACAGCTGCTTCCTCACCAGAATGGTCACACTAGTGGCTCAACACAAGAAACACCCCTTCCCCTCATCACCCCCAGTCTTTATTGCCATATATGTCTTGTTCTGTTACTGTTCTCCAGTAAAAATAAATAAAATTACCAGCCAAAAAGACTCACTCCAACCTGAAGGAACATGGAAACCCCAAGAACTAGCCTGGAAGGGCTGCATCTCATACTGCTTAGTCAACCAAGCTTTAATCCAAAGTAAGAAAATTCTGTATACCACTATTGAACTTCCCTACTGACTGGAAAGGAAAAAAGCACTTCTCAATATGCAGCCATGGGAAAAATGAAAAGAAAGCAGCTATGTTGGATCCATCCAACAGGTCAGCTTCCACCAGGAAATGACAAAAACAGCTCTGGATTTCTCACCAAAGCCCAGTTTATGTGTGTTATATTATCATTTAACCTCTCTGTTTTTCTTTTCAAAAGAAAAAATCTTTCATAGTCCAAGTTCAGCCACTAAAAAAGAGTGATAATGGGCACAATTCAAAGTAGCTTTGGGAAGCCTGTGTACAGGAAACCCTGGATTCTTTAAGACATTAACATAATCCATGATCTGCTATCTTTTAAATATTTACATTCCACAATGTCCAGCATATTCGGTTTTTCACACTGTTGCACCTCCAGGACCTCCTGTGAACTCCCACTCTGAAGCAAGTAAGGGTGACCACTGAGCACACACTCACCACACATCACCAGGGGTATCTGAAGCCACACACAGCTCCTTCTGTCCAAAGGCCCTTCCAAGCCTCCCATTCCCTCTGAGCTCCCACAACTTCTGAAGAACCATCAAGTTCAACAAAACACCCTAAGCTTTTCCCTAGATTTGTTTTTAACCTAGATACCCTCCCAAACTAAGTTCACACCACAAACCTCATGCTGGCCTGAGAGCTCAAGGGGACAGACGGTGCCACAAGAGACAAACTGTTGCTATGAACATATTATAAGTTTCTCTGTGTGTAAGCCTTCTGATCATTTTCCCATGGGAGAACATATTTTTGCTGTCTTTTACTCTGTATAAGCTTTCTGTAAACAAAATATCTGTGTCTGTTCTTCAAGGACATGGAATTGGTTGGCCTCCTCCTACCTATGAGGAGAAGGAGCTGAAATTACTTTAACTTTCTGATGTTGTAAACTATTAGCACACATTCCCTGGACGAAACAGCAGCAGGAGCGTGGAGAATGCTCTCTGCTGAGCAGATATAGAAAAATACTAGAATTATGGAGTCATTTTAATAAATCATATTAGCCTTCTGAATTTATTGTTGAGTCCTTTCTTCAATGTATGGACCACGACGATAACAAACACCCTTTGCAGATGGGTACTGTCAGTGCAAAGAAGCATCACCAACACACAACCCACACAGAGCACTAATTCCTGCTGGTTAACAGACCACTATAACGAAGGAATGCTGCCTCTGAAGATGACAGAATGGTTTGGACTGGAAGGGACGTTCAAACCCATCTCATTCCACCCACCCTGCCATGGGCAGGGACACCTTGCACTAGACCAGACTGCTCCAACCCCTGTCCAACGTGTCCATGAACACTTCCAGGCATGAGGCAACCACAGCTTCTTTGAGCAACATCTGCCAGGGCCTCAACACCCTCACTGTAAAAAATGCCTTCCTTATATCCAGTCTACACTTACCTTATTTTGATTTAAGACTGACCAACCCAACAGCTCCTATGTGTGAAGGACCAGCCCAGTTACCACATCACACAACGGCTCTGAAGAGCCACATTCAATGCCACAGGACAAAACAGTTCCAAGAAGTAATTTCAGCTTCCAAGTCAAACACCCCAACCCCAGGCACAGTCAAGATCTTCAATACCTTCTGAAACAAGGTTTCCAAGAAAAGGTTTCATGAAAAAAAAAGGTAATGTTCTCATATATTCAGAACAACAGATGAGAATTACATACTACAGACCCAAACTATTGGAGACCTTTTACAGCTGTTAGATTTCATTGCTAAATCGCACCCTGACACAGCCTTCACTTAGCTCTCCAACACCAACGGAGGGAAGGTGAGGAACAGTGGACTGAGCATGGCCATCACCTTCACAACCCTGCAAAACCAGCATCACCCCATGCACGTGAGCCTGGACAGGCTGCATCCACACACCACAGTAACAGAAGGGCTTGCTGATAGAATGTAAGCTCACGAGCGCTCCAATGCACTGCCGTGGATTTGGGATGTTTTTACTGCTCGGTATCCCGTCAGAAACTGCAAAAAGTTCCTGAACAGCTGCAGAAAGCTCTCCTTTATGACAGGGCACGAGTCCCCCCAGAGTCCATGAAGGTGAGCTAGGACAACAGGGGATCTTGATCTTAAACCAATGTGGCTTCCTGCGCGCCCGCATGTTTGTCCTTTGCACTCACGACACCGGAGCCCTCGGACCCGGGCATGCCACCCGCCCCCTTCGGCAGGGCCGGGGCCCGTGCTGAGCCCCCCGGCAGGGCCGGGGCCCGGGACGCCCCGAGGAAGGGTCGGTGCCCGGGACGCCCCGAGGAAGGGTCGGTGCCCGGGACGCCCCGAGGAAGGGTCGGTGCCCGGGATGCCCCGAGGAAGGGTCGGTGCCCGGGATGCCCCGAGGAAGGGCCGGCCGAGCGGGGCCGGGGCCTGCCGGCCCGAGCGCGTCGCACACGAGGCGCCAGCGGGGCCCGCAAGCGGCCCGCCCCACACCTACTTTGGCTCGCTTGCGGCGGCTGGTCCTGCGGCCCTCGGGGGTCTCGGCGATGCCGGTGGTTTC
>VXAX01001845.1:0-23634 GCA_013399835.1 Leptocoma aspasia
TTAAAAATTTTTGTAGAAAGTTGAAATCCCTGCAAATGATACATGTGGGCTCTTTAGCCAAAGAGACCACTAGCACTTAAACTTTTAATGATATGAGATATAAGAATCCCTTTTTGTAATCAGGGAAAGGCAGCCAACACTGGCATGGAATGTGGCAACCCCTTAGTAGCAAGGCCAACAGCGGTCCAAATGTATTAATCACCTAAAATCTTAGAAAGATGCCCAGAGAAATCCTATAAGCAATTCCCTGGACCTGAGTAAGTGACTGATTTGGAAGGGCAAGAGCATAACAGCAAGAAACTACCTGCATCAGTATGTGCAGCAGAGCACTGCAGAAACAGCTTTTACCTCCTGCAACACTTCAAAATTCAAATCATTGTCTTTTGTTTATTTTGATTGGGTTTCTTTTGTTGTTGGTTGGTTGGTTGGTTGGTTGGTTTTGGTCATGAGACAGTGTCCTGGCTGGCAGAGTCCCAATACCTGCTGACCAGGGAGAGGCAGGGACAGTGTGGAACATGAGGGACGTTTGGGAAATGAAAGGACAAGGGTGTGTGTGCAGCCCTACTGCAGGGTGAGGAAAAGTGACCCTCTCTCCACAGGCCCTGCCAGTATGGGTGGGAATGGGGTGAGCAATAGCTTCTTTGGTAGATTCCTTTTGCTGGTGCATCTTGTGCTAGGGACTCACAGGATTCACGCTGTCACTGTGCAGTTTTCTCATGTCCAACAGGAAGGTCTGGGGGCAAGAGCCTGTTTCTTTGCCCAGTTCATACTGAACAATTCACACCAAAATGAATATTTGCAGAGAAAAGACAGAGATGGATCCTCCCTCAAGCAGCCAGTCACTGTTGTAGTTTTGTTCCTACAGATGCTGTGTGAGACCTGCCAGCAAATTCAGCAGTTGAATCAAAGCAGGACTTTGGGTCCCTGGCATTCTGGACAAGCATTTTCAGCCCTCAGGTGCATTGTGCATTCTCAAGGTAGACTCACTGACTGGGATCAAAAATTTCAGATCTTCTTAATGAATGCTTCACTCAAAAATTACCCAATACTGGTGAGGCTATACACGATTGAACACAGGAGGCTCCCTCCCCTCACTGTGGTTCATAGTCAGCTCCTATCTGGGATGGTGGGTGTGTGGCTATGGGCCCCTGCCAGACTTCACTGAATGAGTGAAGCAGTGCTATGTGCAGAAAGAGCAGAGATCCCAACCAGCATCTCTGCAGAGTACTACAGTGCTGTTACAAAGAGTTTTGCTCAGGCTGACACTCCACTGAATGGCATTGTCAAAGATGCTGGCTTTTGAAATGTCAGCTGAACTGCAGTTTCTTTTCCTTTTCTGCTGACTGTCAAGTTGAAACTTCTGGCTTATTTCATATATCCTCCAATGTTGGCCAAAACAACTCCAAAATAAAAAGTGGTTCTAATGTTCAAACCTGTTTTTGCTGAACCCATGGTGACAGCCATCTACTGCTGTACTTAACTTACCAGGACACCTGGAGATACCTTGATGCCGGGAAGTTCTTGGACCTCTGAGAAGCAATAGGAGATGTGATATAGGATGTCTCAGACCCATCGGTGGTACATTGCTGATTTGCTACATACCCTGCAGCAGCTCATACCACCTCTTTTGTTGTAAGTAACCTTATGTGCATTTTGATATTTTAGCTATTGCAGTTATTTTGCAAAATAGTTATCAGCATCTCAGCTAGATGCTATGACAGAACCAGTTAATTAACATTAGTGAAGCATTTGGTATTCTTGGATAAAAGACACTGCAGAAAAACAAATTATTATCCCTTTGCAAATCAAAATTCCACTCTATTCCTAAATACTTGTATTATCTTTGGCTGATAACAAAAACCAAGATAGAGTTGCCTGAAGGCATCCTTAATCAGAGATTTTTCCTTTTCAGGTGAAAAAAAAAAGACTTCTGTAGTGAACAGTTTCACTAGCCAAGAAACAATAGAGAGGCATCCATGCTATGGTGGTAATTACCTTGTGGCTAGAGAAGGGAAGGAGCCTAAGACAGACATCCAACTTTTAAGCTATTCAGGCTATGGAGGAATCTAAAGGCCTACAGCTCAATTAAGAACTAGAAGTTAGAGGTTTTTACCTCAGGAGTCCTACAGTTGAGAAAACTATTTTATCACTTACTTCTGCCTTGGTTGCCTCAGTGGGTTCCCTTTTTTCCACTCATTGTGACTGTAACTTTATACTACAAGCCCTATTTAAAATGTTGTGTTTATAGCTTGTCTTGACGCCCCTTGAGTTTCTCATCTTCAACTTCCTGGACAACAATCCCTAGATGCAACAGTAGGACACTTGTTCTAAGTGTGCACACAAACACTGGAACTGTGGCCAATAAAGTAAATCTGGCCTTATATTAATTTTGAGCAGCTGGTGAAAACTGAGCTGTCTCTGCTCTTACTTCAACAGTTTAAAAATTTGACTGGTTGTGAGTTTTTGTTCTTGCATATGGAGGGAAATATCTGCCTCCAGTAATACCTGTGGAATGAAGTTGCCTGGGGTGGGCATGCTACAGCTTAACCAAGGCCACTGTGGCAGTCATATCCTTCCACAGTGTGAGATGGCACTTTTCCACGGCCTTTACCCAATATCAGGACATCAGCCTTTTCCCATTAACTTGTCCTTCCTGCAGCTCTGTGGTTTCCTGTGCTTGTTCTGGTGTGAATTTCCTTCCATCCACAACTTTGTTACACAGATTTTACTTCAGGAGGCAAGAAGTTTGTCTTTGTTTTGATAAGTGGGAACTGCTGAGGACACAAAAATGCACTACCAGCTATCACCCTTCATTTCCCAAAGCCCTACAAACTTTCTGCTGCCATAGCTGAGACATCTGAAAAATAGGCACCTCAGCATATGAGGCATCAGGAAAATGTTTGCTTAAAATTAACTTTACCAATCCCCCATCTCTTTGGCAGCCTGAGAATACGAGCACTAAGGTCTCCAACAATGCATGGATCACCATGTTTCTTGAAGACCTGCCTTGAGCTTGGCAGCCTGTGGGAATTAGTAAAGGTAAGAAAGCTTCTAGAAAGCTGTAAAAGCAGGCCTCAGCTCAGCCCAGCATGATTTCTACAGATGTTCTCACTGCTCACCTTAGACTTTACTGCTGCCACTCAGGCTGTCCTGGTCATTAACACGGGTGGCAGGGGAAGAATTAATGCTTGGTTCCTATGTACAGATAACTCTCCACCAGGCAGGTTTGCTGTCCTGGGAACTGGGGCTAACCACAGTTACAGCACTCCTAGTCTGCTTCTTGATGCACTTATATCTGTGTGGAACTGACAGGGAGCAATGAAATCAGTTGATGCTTTCTCTGAACTACTTTCTCCATGTTAGAACTGTTTCCAGTGTAGCTCTGCTGTACTAAACTCTGCCCATCATCTCTTGCACTTACACTAGAAAGAATAAGTATGCAGATTAGACCCAAGCAGGAAGATGTTGCTAGTGATGAGTTTTTTTTCTAATGCAGCTGGATTCATGTGACTGGTAGCAAAGTATTCTGACTGATGTGACTCCATCTGGCACCAAGATTTATTTGAAATCTTTGGTGCTTCTTCCTGCTGTGAAAACTAAGATACCATATTGGGATGGTAGTTCACCTACCTAGCATAATCACAAATTAATCCAGCAAAGTGAGGCTCTGATCCCATAAGAGGTTCCTAACAGAAGTTTAGTAGCCATGCTAGTTTCGATGGAAGCCAGCTGAGCTGCGGAGAAGTACAGAGCTCATTCAGCTCTAGCTATGATCCTGTCGTCATCACTAAAGTAACTCCCAATTTCTCTTGGGTTTTTGTTTATTTGTAGTTTTTAAAGCAAAGCTTTTAGAGAACTTCCAGAGAGAAATGTAACCTGTGCATTTTCGCTTTGTTGAATAAACAAATGAATGTATTTGGGACTTCTGATGATGAATTCAGATACCTATTCCTACCAAAAAAGTATGGCCCAATAGTGATTCTGTAACACTTGGATCAAAAGCCCAACTCAGGTTCCTTTGGATGATACATAATTGTGGTTTAATCATTTGGTTTAGATTTTATAAAACAGAGACAACTTAAAAGAAAACAGACAGTGATGAAAATGTCTCTTCCACGGGCTTCTGTTTGTCCTAGGGATCTACTGTTTGAAAAAAATGCCAGATTTGGAAAAATCTCCAAATCCAAAATAAACTGCTCTCAAATCTAAGATTAACTCTTCCTTGCATTCAGGGACAAGGACATCCAGGGAAACTCCTCTCATTCCTCCACTGAAGATTTGGAAGTGCAAAGTTGTCTTTCTCAGATTTCTGGATCACTTAAACTGATGAAAAATCATGGCTTAGTTTTATGCTGGATTGTAGTTTTATGGCTTACATGACTCCGACTTCTTAGTCATGAACTTGGTTGTTTCACCATTTAATCATGAAAGACATCATTAATTTGGCTGGTATATGTGATGGCCCAATAACAATTCATACACTGCTGCTGTTTTCTTTGCAGTCAGAAAATAGTTTTTCTTTTTAAAAGCAAACAATTGCTTTTAAAGTGTAATAATTTGCCCTGAACACTGCCAAGGAGGACTCCTTTATATGATCCTTACTTTTCCTCTATTAGAGTCCTTCATATACCATGACCATTTAAAGTCATTCCAGCTGGAATGCAAACTGGATCAAATTGTTACAGTAAGTGGTGATGTCCAGCTTCCACTGGAAGACTGTGAAGCACGAGCAGTCCCCAAGACTGTAGGTTGAAACCTATGGTACTGTGACTTGACATAGTAGCATTAACACTCAAACACAGCTGTCATTTGAACTTGCTTCTTGGCACTGTCATTCCCTGAAGCAGGACAGCTGAAGGAGGTATGGGACCAGTGCCTACCAGATATCCCAAACAAGCTATGATTTGATGTGGTGGAAAGTCAGTGTGGAATTGATTTTATAAAACTTCCTTTGGTTTAAACCCTTGCAAGGTGTACCTAAAATCCCATAACTCAGATCAAAACTACGCCTCCAGCCCTGGCGAAACCACCAGTTTTGGATGACACAGAGGCCGTGAAGGACACTCCGGCCAGTCCCACGCTGCACTGCGTGCTCCAGCAAAACACTCGCCGGCACCGCTGCACACCCGGGGCTATGTGCCAGTGGAAGAAGGCGTGATGCTTCCTAGTGGCCTTCCAGCTCCTTCAGCACTGGAGCACCTAGAGCAGCATCATTTCTCCTTGACACGCGTGAATGCGCTGCCGCTTACACCTGCACCTTTCACGTAGGCACGAGGTGTCTGTGTCGGTGCCTGGCCGCTACTCCCTTGTTTCTCTGTGGCTGGAGCGGGGAAGGGGCCCGTTGGCCGGGCTTGTTCCGCAGGACAAGCCGGGGTTCACGACAAGCCCAGCGGTGCCTAGCCGGCCGTGGCACAGGACCCCCCGCGACCCACTGCGGGGCTGGTGGGTGCCCCCGGCGGCCCTGCCGGTCCTGGTTTACGGCCAAGTTCCTCCCTGTCGCCCCTCCCAGCGGCGCGGGGCCGTCCGCCGTCCCGCCCGTCCCCGCCCCGCCGGCGTGGCTGCCGCGGCCGCGCATTGTGCGCCAGCCGCTGCCCGGGCGGAGCTCCGAGAGGGGTCGTGGCCACTCAGCACCCCCGACCCTGCCGGGCCCAGCCGGGCCTGGCCTCGCCTGCAGCTCTTCCTTCGGGGGCGCCGTCCGGGGTCGGGCGCGGTGAGTGGGGGTCGTGCAGTCCGGGGGAAGCGGGTGATGCCGCCGCGGGGTCCATCAAGCCGCGGCTCGCTCGGAGAGCTGGGCGAAGGGGGCGTAGGTCTGTAGTCGGCCCCCGCCGCGGCGGACGTGGGTTGCGGTGCCGGGGGTTCGGGGAGCGGCTCCGAGCACCCCCCGGGCCGGGCGGCGGCGGAAGGTCGGGGGCTCTCGGTGAGAGCAGTGGGCGCGGGGCGCTCCTGGCTTTGTTCACGGCTGTGAGCTGCGGTGAGACACAGCCCTGGCAGTCTTTCGGAAGGTTCCTGGGACTGTTGGAGCTCGGGCTCGCACGTTTTACTCTGCGTGAATATTCAGTGTTTGTGCAGACACTGCTCTCCTCTTCCAGTCTGCAATCGCGATCTCGGGTAGCTGGAGTCGGGTAACTGGAGTTGGCTGTAAATGTGATTACTGTGGTCTGACTGCTGTAAGCTTTATTCACGCAAATAAGACCTCCATGCATGAGTAAAATCTTTTTTGCAGAATGATCGTGCATGTTTCCGCCCTGAAGTGCACAGTCTCCGATGGCTCCTGCAGGAGATGGGCTGGTCCCTTTCAGTGTGTGTGTGTGCGGTCGCTGTTAGTTTTGGCAGCTCGTAAGTGATCATTGGTAGAGGTCGGGTGTCTTCGTGTTCTTCAGGAATGCATTAGGCAGGATGTGTGCCTGTGTTTTGATATTGCAGACGCAACAAGAGAGAACAGCCTTAAAAACAGGTTCAAGGAAATTGTTTAGCTTTCCTAATGCTTATCGTTTCCAGCTGGCGTCCTTGGTAGGCGAGTAATGGTAAATTGCAGGAAGCAATTAGGTTTTGTATTTACTAGCACGTTGATGAATAATAGAAGATAGGTTTAAAGCTAAATTTTGATGCTTCATTTATAATAAATTCTTGTCATTTTTTCTGTCTGTTGCACCTGTTAACTTTTAGGAAAAGACGATTATTAGGTGATGATTAGGCAGCTTTCTTACAACTTTAATTAAAGGAATAGTTCACTACAGGCCAGCTATAGAATAATGGATCCACTTGTCGTTTATTACCTAGTTGAATATAGAGCTGTTGTACTGCCTGGCAAAACTGTTCTTTGTAACTTCTCCCGCAGCCAAAGCAGAGCTAAAACTTTGCTCTAGGAGTCAGGTGAATATAGTGTATAAATCTAGTTCCTCTGTGGTAGACCAGTGATAAGTGGTTTATTATGAAACATGTATTGACAGGCATTTCATATCTATAATATACATTGTTGATTGAGTGACTTAATGCTTCATCTCGCTGTTTCTTATTAATAATCTAATTAGGGGAAAACTCTGGAAGGAATATGGAATTAAGACACAGTCCCAGTGGAACTCAGTAAAAAAGACATTGCAGAGCAGACAGTGTCAGAGGAATTTCCAGAAGTACTTATTCATCACCTAAGACAGAGCCAGATTTTGAACACTCCTAGCTTGTATTTAGGCTCCAGAGTTAATTGCTAGATTTTCAGGTCTTTCTTTTCAGTATTCAAACTTTTATATCCAGACTGCTTTGGGAGACAGTGAGGGAAATGCATCCGTTGTAAGCTAAATTCTCTATCTTCAATGCATAAGAAAATCACACCCTGAGCACTTAAAAAAATCTGATTCTTGGCTTGCAGTCATAACTCCTACCACTTCCATTCTGGAGGCACTTCCATTTAATTTTTATAACAGATAATATTACAGTTGTAAAATCTAGCCACAATAAGACATGCCAGTAAAATTACTTCAATTAATTTTTTTTTGTAATGTAGAAGCCATCGGGATTGATGAACAGCTCTGTAAATACAGTAATAGAACTGTATGTGGCACCTAATCTCTGAAAAAAAGTAATAGGTAATGGTTAAAAGTAGTATTTGCTCTTTCAACAGTAGAGTTAAATATGGATATTAACAGCAGCAAGATAGGTTGGTCCAGAGCTGGAGGCTCAGATCATTCATGCTTGCTGACCTGGCCTACTTCTTTATTTTCCTTTAAAGTATCACTTTTATGTGTGTGTTTAATAAATCACAAATGCAAATCAAAAAGCTGTTCTTTAAAGTGAAAACTGGAGCATGTTTTGCTGCACCATGAAGGCACTAATTTCTAGAATGTGTTCTGATCCCATATAGCTCAGCACAAACTGCTGAGCCGTGTTGAGGTTGTGCCTCCATTTATGGGAGTGGCTGGTCTTACACATGGGCGACAACATCTTTGCACCAAGGAGAACTATTAGGACTGGTTCTGATCATTTAACGCTGTTTGAAGTGGTCCAATGTCACTGCTCAGTAAATGCCTTCATAAAAAGGTCAGTGAAAAATTTGCCTCTCCGATAGCCCTGTCACAGCCTCTCAAGGAACTGTTGAATTGTGAGAGCTGGTGATTATCTGCCTACATCTGTGGCCCGGGACTCATTGACACTGAGCACAAAGAAGAGAAAAAAATGGCAAGTGCTTGTCCAGCAGCACATCCTCTCTGAGGTGTTTGCTTTCTCCAAGTTTCATAGGATAAGACCGGTGAGTTTGAGGTGTCGCTAAAGAGTGATTAATTAGCTAGTGCATATTTAGCTCTTGGAAGATGGAAAATAATGTATGGGGATGATTTCAATTAAGTGCTGTTATTCCCTGCTATTAAAGAAATTCCTTGCCTGCTCTGTGTCTCAAGTTGGAGCTGTAGGCAGTTTTAAAGCATTAGTTAAGCTGTGGTTTAGGTTTGTTTAAACAGAACAGTGAGGGAAGGTCAACAAGAAAAAATCGTAGGTAAAGATTTTCTTGTTTAATCCTTTCTTTTTGGTAGCAGCAAATGTGAGTATATGGGAATGAGGGAAAGGGAGTTGAATGGAGTGAGGAACTGTTGTGCGAGGTAAAATTCTGATATTGTTCTCTTATGTCATCCTGGAAATACATTTGCATTTAAAATTTCCAGGCAAACCAAGCCGTAGGACCAGTGCAGAATGCTAAATGAAACCTGACAGCTAACTGAAAATGCCACACAGTGGTGCTGGGCATTCCTCTGCTCAGACAATTGAGTTGAAGATTGTTTCTTTTAATGATTATGGATCTGCAACGAAGACTGGTTCTGAAAACAAATGGGATGTCAATTTTATTCTGAGGTATTTTCACTTGAGAGATGTTTACTTTCTGTCACATTACCCTGCAACTGCTTGAAAACTCACAGAAACTGTAAAGTCCAAATCTCTTTCTGCCCATCAGATAGCCACAATATACTCCTTTGTGTCACATAGGCTGAATTTCAATCTGCTTGGGAGGCTGATGAGTGGACTGGGGCAGAGTTGTGATCCCAAAGATACTGGATATCACCACAGAGGTACCTTTATGTTGCTTGTGTGAGCAGACAAAAGTAGCGGCTCTTTCGGGGAATGTGGTGGTCCATTTCCTGTACAAGAGTAAAACATGTTTCTGCTCAGGAGTAGTGAGATGTAGAAGCCAGGATGAGGGCAGCTGGGGAAGGAATGTGAAAGGGACCACAGAAGGCATCAGAAGAGATTGGCGGGTTTTACCTTTTCATGTGTCAGACTTGGGTGCCTGCAGTTATTGGTGGTAAATTGTCCCTGTGCAGACAGGCCAGCGATGCAGAACAATCTGAGGAGACTGAGGGTTGGAAAGAGAAGAAAAAGATTGGTAGGTTAATGTGTGTATTGGGTATGAAAGAGCACCTGCAGTCACGGGGCTGGAACAAATCAAGGGCCTGTGCTTGGCTGTGGCTGCTGCAGTGCAGCAGTAGTATGGACAGCACAGTGGTCCGTAATATCCCAGTTAGGAATAGAAGGAAGAAGAACAGGCTTTATGTATGCAGTGTGGATGCATTTGGCTCCCTGGCATGACTGTAAGGTACTTGCTGTTGGAAAGTTTCTGAGGGAACGGAAAGAGCTGAATAGGAGAGCAAAGTGACTGATTTCTGAGGAATTATTAAAAATACTTAATATAGATTATCTGAGAAGCAAAGACTCCATTTTAGGTATGATTACTCAAGAAACCTAATCTCTTAGCCTTTGCAAGAGAGTGTGATTAGACATAATGGGCTGCAAAAGAGAAGGTATCTTGAACATCAAGAAAAGCTGCTTGCAATGAAGCTAAATAATCTTCCATGAAAAATGATGGTAATACTGTTTGGTGTTGTGTAACACTCACATAGAGCTGGGAAAAATGTTCTGCAGGGCTGGTCATTTGGAGTCACATCTTCCCTGGCTGAGCTGTGCGTGGGGATTAGGGTGGAGGTTTTGGAAATGGAGCTCTCCAGTCTGCTGGGTCAGCACCTCTGTTGGGAGCCAGCTGCTAAGCCCCCCTCTGTAGTTTGCTGGAAGGGCAGTCATTCTCTGGTAGCTTGGATTTGTATGGATGAATTAATAGGTCTCATTCCATCTTTAGCCTCTGATCCAGGAAATACATGAGCATTTGCTGGCAGCTGGCACGTCTGCAGTTATTCTGTAAAACAAATGCTGGGGAATCTTGAGTTCTGTTCTGATCGTGTGGTGAGGGAATATGGGAGGAGGAAAGTGATGGAAGGTGCTCCAGTGGTGAGCACAGGAGGCTGGGCTAGAACTATTACTGGGTTTGCATTGACTTGTTAGTTTGTGTTCTTGGACCCATACTGAATTATCCTCTTAAAGAAAAGCTGAAAAGCAACAGGCCTGGGGTGTTTTCCTTTTTTAAGTTTTGCCATTACTGGCAAAAAAACCCAATGGATAGTCTTGGACAGTAGCTGCCTCTTCCTTTGCCAAGAGCAGTAGTAGGCACAATTTGTTGCTAAAATGTGAAGAGCCATTTCAGAGGGTTGTGCAGCTCTGGGTTTTATGGTGTTACTGCACAGTTGTGATATGTTCTCTTTCTTCAGATACAAGATGGGCTGATTCACCCAACTTTCTTCAGATACAAGGTGGGCTGATTCTCAGTGGTCTGATCAGACCACTGAGAAGTACAATGCATGATAACCTGTGTCTCCCGAGTGATTTGATTTTGTTACAGACAATCTTTCCTCCCCTAAATTTCTTGCATCTCACAATAAACAATAAACAAAAAAAAGAGTTTATATAAATGAGATATGCTCTTCCTCCAGAACTGGTGGAGTTAGAAGGGCTCTAAGATGGTATATTGTTGCTTGATAGGGAGGAGTATTCTGATCCATAGTGGCTGCTTTAAAAATGGGAGACAGTTTGTCTGTCTTTAGCATGAATGGTTTATTGAAGGGCAGGCAGGAAATACACCAATGAACATTTACAATACTGGTTTAAAAATGAACCTCTTTTAATTAAGTGTAACTTGAGTCACAAAAGTTCCTCATCTGGTGACTTGGAATAAGGTTTTCACTTGCTGCATCATCCATTTGTAGTGAAGATTTATAAGAAAAGAAATTCTGAGATTTTGTTGTCTTGGTTGCAAAGGAAATCTGAAAGCTGACAGGAGTTAAACGACTTCCCAGCTTGGATGTGCTCATCCAGCCCCTCTGAAAGCCAGTACTGCTGGCTTTCCTTTCAACGTTATATTAACTTTTCTTTCTGTAAAATACTTTGTTAAGGCTCTCTCCAGGAAGAGCAGAGGGCCACTTCTTTTCCTTTTTTTTAAACTACTATAACTTGATCTAGAGAAATACCAGCAGAAATGGCAGCAGGAAGTAAGAACAGAAAGGATTCCCAGGAAAACCTGGGTCTTCTGAAGTCACCATGAAGTTAAAGCAGTTTAAAAACTCACCAATTCAATTTGGTGGAGAACAGAAATCTGGCCTTTGTTTTGGTTATATCTGCTTCGGCCTCCAAAATGCCTTTGTGTTTGGGTCTGAAGCCAGTCTGGCCAATGCCATCCTGGGGGAAGAGTCTTCCTCTTATGGAAATACCAAGCCTGGAGGTCCTCTGGTTCCACAGAGAATATTTGTGCTCAAACAGAAACAAGCAGAGCTTTTTACTGAATCACAAATCTTTGGCTCCCTCCGGTGTGTTTGCCTACTGCCTCCTGCAGTCTTCTGTTAGCTGTGCTTTCATGGCTCCCTGGCATCGAATCTCCTGTCACATTTCTTTGTATGTTTTCCATGAGCACAAAGGCATCTGTGTTAATCTCTCATTTTGCAGGTGATTTCACGTTCTCTTCCAGCCTTTATCTGCCTCCTTTTTCTCAGCTTTGTCCCAAGGTAGAAGTCAAATTTGGTAAAGATTAGAAACAAATATGTGTAAGAGGGATTGAACCAAATTTTCAAGGCTTGAAGATGACTATGAAGGGAAATAAAGTGCGTGTACACCCTTCTTTAATTCTGTTGGATTTTTTTTAATCCATGCCAGATCCAGCTCAACCTTTTTCTTTTACTGTATTAGGACAGGCAGAGCAAGAGGGGCTCTCGCATTTTTTTCTTTAGCGAAACTTGAAGATGTCTGGTCAAATCCCACCACCTTAGATAGGCAGCATATTAAATCAGGTCTTGAAGGTCTGCCTACAGACTGCTCCATCCCTGAAGAAAATGGACTTGGAGGGCTGGGAGGGAGGAAGTGTTCCCTTCGCTTGAATTTGTCTTTCACTTTTGAGGGCTCCTTTTGTTTGCCTTTTTTTTTTTTTTTTTTTTTTTTTTTGCTTTTTTTTTTTTTTTTTTTTTAATTTCCTTGAGGATCACTGTCATGACAGAAATGTAACCTTGTAGGAAGACTGTCTCTCTTCTCTTGCCCTTTAATTAGCAGGTGAGAGCTACCAAACATAATCCCATCAATATTTCTGCAAAATAAGGGTATTTCTGGTGTGTATGTAGAGTGAACAAATGGGAGGAAAACCCAGGATTTAATAGCAGTCATACAGTATTCATGGTAGTCTTTCAAATTCTTCCGAGGCTTCAGAATTAATTTTGAGGCAGGCAACTAATTTTTTAATTATGTTTAAGTAAAGTGCTGCTGAGGAGTAAAAAAAGCTGCATTGACCCTGTGTGGAGAATGTAGCACCAAGGATCTGGCCCATCTTTCCTTGGGAACTGCTGCCTTATCATCATCGCAGTGACATCTTTGGTATTTAGTGAGATGCTGCCTCAGCATGGCATAAATGGAGTCCACCAGCCTTTTGTGACATCTTGTCTTTTTCTCCCTCATTGTTTGAAAATGAAAGGATATAGGAGTTTTGAGGTTTGTTTTTGAGTCATTTGGCTTCCTGCTGTGAGATTTTGTGGAAACGCTTTCACTGTTCTTCAGTTACCCATAAATGATTGTGCCTAGATTGTATCCTGGGAGGACACATGCTTCTCTTCTTTGCTTAATGCTTAATTATCTTGTTTTGTGCTGCCTTCCTACAGCATCTACCTCTGTCAGATTTTGGTCTGTGAGTCTGTGATTGAGGTTCTACAGTTTAAAAATAATGCAAAAAACCCCCAAGAAATAAGGGGGTTTAAAGGTAAATCTTTCAATATGACTGCTTTTATGTTATTTGGTAAATGCTTAGGAGCCTGCTCAATAAAGCCTGGGGGAAAAATTGCCTGACTTGCAGTTAATTTTTACTGAGGTGTGATTGCCCTTGAAGGTCAGACAGAGTTTTCCCTGAATTAAAAGTCTAAGAAATGGTGCTTAGGTTTTTGCAGGATTTTGAACATCTTTCAGGTTTGGGGTTAGTTTTTGGGGAGTTCCCTCTTAGTTTGCTTTGCCTGGACCCGTGGCAGCTTTCCAGCATTGTTCTCTGACCTGCTGGGAAGGAGTGGAGAAACAGTGCTCTGTAATTCAACAGAGGCTGGGCGATAGCATTTTGTGAAGATTAGTGCTCTTACCAGTTGGTATTGTCCACCATTACAGATTCAACAAGCTCCCCAGTATGCCTTGGTGCCCAGATTCTTCCTCTTCTTCAGTTATCACATAACTTTTGCTATTGTAATTCTGTAAGGTTTTCTACAGTGTGGTTTCATATGTAGCAAAATCTTCTGGTTGGGTTGTGCCACTGGATCTAAAATCTGAATCGTGTTGTTCTTCAGTTACTTGTCATATTGTATCTCTGGTGTTTCCTTTGTTTTCATGGAAGCTTGAAAACTCTTCAACTGTATCATCTTTTGTTGAGGAAGCAGTTTAGTTCAGGTTTTAAATTACTTCTACTACTCGCACAGGGTTGTCACCTGCTTGCAGCAGGGCAGTGGAACTAGTGTTAAAAAGCTCATAGGTTTGTGTTCTTCTTGCCCCATCAGAAACTTGCATTGAGGCTTTTGATGGATGACTCAAATAAAGCACAGCAAGGGTGCTGCACTGTCATTGACTTTGCAAACTACTGCTTCCAGTTAAAATATGGAAAGGCCCTTTTGCCTTGGCTGTTTGGTAGTGCCCCTTTGTCTGCTTAGCAGAACAGAGCCAGTTGAGGTAAAATCAAAAAGCTCAGGTTAGCCCATGGATAGGAGATGCTTCAGTGAGGATGGCTGTTTTAGTTCTGCTGTGGCTGCTCCTCTTCTGGCCAGGCAGGAGGGATCCCCAGGCTGGTGACTGCTTTAACCCTCCTGCTCGCACCCACTAAGGGATCTGTTTGCACAGGGTGACAGTGTCCAAGCAGAAGCTTTGCATTTAACTGTTCTGGCAGAGCTGGAGGGTTCCTGTGAGCTTGGATAATGTGTTAGTCTGCAAAATGTTCACTTTTACATTCCTTTCCAAATGGTATTGTTGTTCTATTAGGTCTTTTCCTGTCTTTCGCCTGGTGAGAGGCTGATGCTTGAGGCTGGGTGTTCGTCCATGTGCCTTCATACAGGCTCACAAAGCTTGCAGAGTGCCATGTTAGTAGCAGGAGGCCTTTGTTCTCTCAGGAGGTTGTAACTCTTCCTTTGCTGGAAACAAACTCATCCATCCATTCGTGTGTGAAAATTTAAATGGTTTTGGAAATTTTGGTAGGAATGACAACATGACAGTCGAAGTCTGAGGCCAACCTGGCAAATGAAAATGGAGAAACAAAAGACACCACCACCCAGACTGAAAAGGGTTTTATTTTAAAAAGCTTGAAGTTGTGTAGAACTTCAGCCAAGCTGGAAAGCTGTTGGGTGGTCCAAAGTAACTCGTTGCTTTATCAAGTGAAGGAGAATGGGGAAGAAGTCTTAGGTTGTTCTTTATATTGGTGAATTGGGGTTCCTTTTATTACCTTCTTTTTATGGTAAGGTTATTTGTCTTTAATTCATCTAATACCAGTCTTGCCCTCAAGACGATCCTGATGCATTTGTATTTGTGTGCCCACAACCATGGCAGCTAGATGCCAGTGAGGATCCTCCTTCAGTCCTCCAATAAATGTCCCGTGCCAACTGGCACAATCCAGGAATTAGTGGACTCATCCATTAGGCTTTTCTCTGATTAAACCACCAGCCACTCTGCAGGAACAGCTTCCAAATGAGACTCCCCTCTGCAACAGGCAGGGATTTCTTCCTTGATTTCTTTGCAGCTCATGAGCCAAACTGATATCACACTTGCCTGCCATTCATCTGCCAGTGCTGCTGGTGCCAGACCAGCTGTGCAACAGCAGTTGCTTTCCGTCTGGGGTGAGGACAGATTGCTACTACAGAGACTCAGGAAGTAATTGGATCGAAAACATAATTTGCTCTTTCAGCACACTGAGGTCCAAGTAGATCTCCTTCTCCCTGCCGGAAGAACTAGAGGGGAGAGGGGGGTTGGATAAAATAAGACGATACAGGGAAATAAAGGGAGGAAAGAATTGGGCTGCATCCTCACCATCTGTCTGCTTGGAGTGGTGCAGCTGCTCTGCCATTGACAGGTTGCTGTCTCTCCACTGAGTGCAGAAAGCCAAATGACTTGTATTATGAACACAGATAGCTGAAGATGAATGCTACTAAATAGCCTGGTCACAAAATCTACCCCGAGGCAAAGCCTCTAGCTGCTTGAAAACCTTAAGAAGCCTCTCCCTCTCGATTCACATTTATCTTCAGAAACTTACACAATTTGGGAGCCAAACATTTCAGCACACATGCTTTTTCTGGATCAAATCCTTGTCTTTGCAGCACAATCAGTTTTGGAACATTGATAGGTTATCTAGAAACAAAGAGGAATGGCCAGTTGGAATTACAGTGGTACTACTGCTGTGCTTAAAATTAATTAAGGATGTGTTTAAATGCTTCATTAGCTCAGGGTCTGTCTGCTACCCAGGGCTGCATAGTTTCTGACAGTCGCAGTTCCAGGGATTTGTGGAAGATGCTCTCCTTTTAATTGTGAAGAAAATGCTCTTTGCATCGAGCACTCTGGAAAACAGGCAAGCATGAACTGCAAGGTAACAGACACAAAACTAAACAAAAACTGCAAAGGTATAGTGTGCTCTTGTGAATGGCTGTAAATACCTTTGTTGAAATATCAACAGGGCTCTAAAGATGTATCTGAGGGATACACCCAGGGAAAGGAATGTGGCATTTACTTCTCCTTTCCCAGACCACAGGTTCTTAGAAGTGGTCTCATGACAACCTGGGTCTTGATCCAGTACTGTTGACATCCATAGAGGAATACTTTGTGTACCCAACCTAAAAAAAAAAAAAAAAAATCCAGCACAACACAATTTTGGATACTCCTCTCCTGCAGTTACTAATGATGAATAAAGATTTTCCAGAGATGAAGTGTCCCTATTGGAGCCTGAAGGATCTTTTCAGGCAGTTCAGGCAGTTGTTGATCCCTGAGAATAGCTCTGCAATTGAGTCATTACAGAAAATCTGATTATGGTTTAGGGGCTCAAGAGGTCTCTCAGAACTCTTCAGATAGGTCATGATGGGCTGGCAGTCTTTACATCACATTTATTTGCAGTGTAGGCTATAAGTTAGTGATGGCAGGAGCACAAAAAGATAGCTGAGTTGAATCCAAGTGCTTTTTATGGTAGCCCTGTAATTGCTGCTACTCCTATTCAGCTCTTCTTTTTTTGTTAGTTTATTTCCCACAAAACCATTCCCTACATACTGCCTCCAGCACACCAAGTCCTAACTTTGGTGCATGGCTTATCCAGCCTCTGGCTGGTTTCAGTTATGGAGAATCAATGGAGCCATGAACTTGCCAACCTCTGTATAAGTCCGAGCCCTATACGCACACCACCCCAGACTTTGAGCTAAGAGATAAGAGACCTGCTCTGTCTCCTCCCACAGTAATTTGTTCTCTGTTGTCCAGGCATATCATCCTCACTGGAGAGGATGCAAAAGCTTCTTTAATATCCTTTTCTCCTGTTATTCTTAAGGGGTTCAGGCAGTAGTGTGTGCTCTGAGAACAGCAGCAGATGCAGGCTGTGTTCTCATATTTCTGGGTTTCCTGGGGAAGCTTTTGACTAAGCAGCTGCCATCTCATGCAGAGTCAGAATCTGAGTCTCAGAATGTGGTAGAAATGTCAGAGGAAATATAAGAAGTTGCTGCCCCCAGCTATTTGCTGCCTTTCTTCAAAATCTGAAAGGCTGCTGGAGCAGAAAGTTATCTTATTATTGCATCTGGCAGCTTCAGCAAAGCTTCACGTCCCTTGGCAGCAGAGCTGATACCACTGGATTTACACAGCAACAGTAAAACACAGCCCCTCGACCATCCGTGCTTTGCTAGGGCAGGAGGAGGGGCAGAAGGGATAGTAGTGGCATCATTTCTTAAATTTCTCTTTGCAGACTTGAAAGCCATTTCTAATGAGATTAGGATGAACTGCCTACTTAATATTCTTACTCATTTTTTTCCCCTTTCCCTCATACTATTAAATGCAAATGACAATTATTTCTGTTTTCAGGATTCATGATGGTAGAGTGCTGTCCATGTAAGGATTGAACTCTTTATTTTTTCTTTGTTTTTTGAAGATTCCCTGTAGTCACAGTGGCCCTGGAAATTGAGAATTACGATGTTTTCCATTCCTTTTGCCCAATCCCTGCCATCCACGCAGAGTTTTTGTTTGCCACTGGGGCCTTGTGAGCATATCTTGTAAAACTCCTCTACAAATTCTGCATATACCTCTATCTGGTGCCATTGCTGGCATTGTCAGGCTCTGTGATCCCCACTGTGGAAATAAGTAAGCCCAGCTCTGCTTTGAAAATAGAGCCATGTGAGAGGTGAATTCCTGAAAGGTGGTGTGCCAGAAGCCTGGTAGTTTGAGTAGAGATGTTCATGATAACCTTGGTGATCCTTAGAGCATGTTCAGCAGAGTCTACAGAAGTGTGAAAAGAGACAGATAAAGTTGTCAAGGGGGTTTGTGGGTTGTGACTTAGTAATTCCTTTTTGCCATGCAGACTATAAATTCCTGCTGCACTGGAAGTCACTCTTGGCTCTGCTCTGCTGTCAGATGCCTCTCTCCCCCTCTCCTCATGCTCCTTCCAAAGCTTGCTCACTGCTGGCCATGCCAGGAGCAGTGGCTTGGATGAGAAGGGTGAGATTTGTTTCTCTAAGCTGGCTGTGAGTCCAAGTTGCCCAGGATCCATCACTGTCCTAATCTCCTTAGAGGGTTGCTATTATTCTTAATAGGAAGCTGCTATTTCTGAAGGTGTTTTCCACATGGGGTCTGACACCTCAGCAGACAGGCTGAGCACTGGGCTCATTGGGTGAGGATGACTCTGAACAGGACCTCCCCACCATGCAAGAATTGCTTAGAAATAGGAGGATAAATTGACATGTTCCCTTTTTCTTTTCCCACCTCCTAAAGTCCTTGGGAATGAGGAAGGAAGCCAATAAGAAATGTTGATGTTGGCATTTGGCATTTCAGTCAAAAGCAAAGGAAGATGAAGTGGAATGCCTTTTTTTTTTGTGGTGGGCAGAGAAGTGTTGCTGCAGAGGTAGTGCCAGGCTGCTGCCTGGATTTGTTCAGTTCTCAAATTCATGGGGAAAACAGTTGACAGTTTTTGTCTCTGGGATTCCTAAAGTGACTGAGCCAGGAAAGGAGACCCAGCGGGTTCTCAAGTGAAATTCTTACAAAATGACCTCGTTTACACTCACTGCGTCCTCTGGCAGTAAAATCCTGTAAATGCTACTTCAAAAATTCATGAGTTCAAGTGCTTTAATGGAAGCAAAGGAGAGACTTTTCTGTTTTGTCCTGAAAGAGCTCACGGAGAGTTCAGAGGGAACTTTTAGTGTCTAGTTACGCTTTGCCCACCCATCCAAAAGCTCTTCTCCATGAGTTAACCTGAAGCTTTAATGTTTTACTGAAATCACTGTGGGATGTTGACTTTAGTGTGAGACTTGTAAATGGGCAGCCTGTAAACCAAGGCACTAATATATCAAAGGTGAATTTAACTTAAAATTATGCACACTATGAATAGGATTTTCTAGTCTTTTCCTGCTGAAATTGTTCAGTATTTTTCTATTATTTTCATTAAGGCAGAGCTAAGGCAGTGCAGAAAGATTTTAAAATCTCAGTCTATAAAGACATTTATGAATTTGAGGAACATTGCCATCACAATGGTTTTTTAATCTGTTTTGTGAAATTGTAGTTCACCCCTTGAAAAATATGTTACTCTTCTACCTCCGGGATTAAATTCACAGCCTGCTTGCCCTGTGAAAATACTGGCAGTGCTGCAGTTGCATTTGGAAACTGCTTGCGAGGTGTTTTCACTTAGCTGAATATGAATTCAGCTCAGGGTGCTGTGAAATGCAGTTTGCTTGGTGCTCTGCAAAGTGAAACATCTCCACTCTCACCCATGCAGGCAGCTGGCAGGGATCTGTGCGACGTTGTTCCTGTGATCAATTAGTCCTTAATGTTTAAGAGTCAGTCTATGGGAAGTGGAGAATGAGAGATTCTAAATATGAATTCCTGGAGCTGTGAGTGTGAAGAGAGCTTTTAAGTATGAGCCTTGAATATTGAAAAAGTCATAATCTGAGATAAAATGGGGGATATATTGTTGCTTTTAGACCATGTTAATCCTGTAATCCGCCCCTAAAGTTTCATTTTTGTTTTTAGTACATTCTAGCTTTCTCTTTGTCTCCAGAGTTAAATTTGACACTTTTTAATGCAGAGCTTTCTATAACTTTTTCATCTGTCTTCTTTTAAGAGTAGCACATAGGATTTTCAGGAGAATTATTTCCTTTAGGTGTTGATCTTCATTAGTTTATGTCCTCAGAGATATAAAAGTAGATTAAGTGTCACTAATGCAATAGAAAAGGAAGTTAGAATACATGCCACAGAAATGGGCTGCCAGGAGTAACATTTTGGTTTTGAATATATTCCCAAGCAGCCTCACTAATCACACTACACCTTTTCCTCCTCTGCCTCACATGTAGAATTTACCTGGAAATTGTACTGCCCTGTGGCTCAGAGCAGTTTGAGATGAGTCTGGATTTTGTGGCAGCTTTAGGGTCCAAAAACCTCTGGAGTCATGATTCTTTCCATGCTGGTCAGGAGATCTCTAAAGCTACAGCCTGACGGTAATTTAGGGTCATTAACAGGGATTCTTCTGAGAACCTTTCCTGTCTGCTATCCCTGGAGTGAAGTGGACAGGTAGGTCAGCAGAGAAAACTGTCATTTAATTCTGAAATTCCGCTTGTGGGAAACACTTGATTTAAGGGATGGTATCAATACTTCATGACAAATGAATTCTTCATTTGCTTTATCTGCCAAAGAATGCACCGATTGCTCAGCTGGAGAAAGGAGTATTTAATTACAGTCTCCTGGAACTTCTGTGTAACAGCATCATGGGTTGGGTTTTTTTGGGCATTTCTTTTTCTCCTGAACTTGTACGTAGTTTAGATATACTGAATGTTGGGTAAAAGTAAGATAAATCTATTTCAACAGATTTAAAAAAGATGTAATTTATACTTCATGCTTGCATTGATGAAGTAGCTGATCTTTAATCATCAAAGTTAGGTCAATTTAAGTTAAAAAGGCAGTGGAATTATATTCTGAAATGCCCCCTTAAATACTAAAGAATAGCACTATGATGTAGGTTTTTTATCCTGGCTGATCAATTTATCACTGATTATAGGCAAAATGGAGGATTTTTAAAAATCTGCTAGCACAGAAATGTCAAAGCAGGTTCTGCAAGCAAAACACTATTTTCATACCCATAAGCACTTCATGTTTTGAGAACCAATTAGCTATTACTGTTCTCTCTGTTGATAATATATGTCTGAAGTCAGGAGGTGTTCTGCCAATTGATGGGGGTGATTAAAGGACACAGACACCAATGGAAAGAATGGTCTGATTTTACTGTGAATGTAAAGACAACACAAAAGTAAAATGATACATCCAATATAACTACACACTTGGCTTTAGCAACAGGCAAAAGTAAGCAAGGTAATGCACCTAATCATTGCTATACGGGAGAAAGGATAATGATTGAGAAAGATAGACACATGACCAACTGCCTAAATGCTTTACCACCACCCAGAGTCCACAGTGGCTGGGGAGCCCCGTTTCACAGCGAGGACCTGGAGAGCCCTTCCCAGCATTTGGGAAAATCCTACACAGTGCCTCCACCCGTAGGTGAGGTCTCCAAATTCACCCCAAAAGTGGGTCCAGCTTTTATAGGCTCAAATTAGCAAGTCAAGGTGACTTGATTATATTTTATCACAGAAGCTCCTGGATCTGATGGCACACATCCCGACCAGCAGGGACCAGGGCTTGGCCAAGGCCCAGGCCTCAAATGGGAGGGTTTCCCCTAAAATATCCTACAAACAAGTCTCTGTTCATGTCAGTTGGGAAAGTTTCTTAAAATGCTACATTTCTTGCAGGTAACTACACAAGGTTATGTGAAAGTTTCTAAAGCAGACAGTTTGGTGTTAAACAGATACCATCAGCATCTCAGTCATCTATTTTTAGCTAAATAATACTGGTGGTATCAATCACATATTGCCCAGGGTCCATCTTGTAAGTCAAGTCTGCCTGAGCACTGCTGCTCAGACCTAAGCACATCAGTGGGATTTCTCATACAACTAGAGCAGTTTTTCATATACTCATGCAATGTCCAGCTGTGCCCACAGGAATTGTTGTTGCTCTGGCGTGACGATGTTTGTACCTTGTGTTTTTGCACCACATCCCTCATGTCGGTTTTGCTGATGTGTCATCTCCCGCATGCTGCTGGGAGGTTGCTTTCCCTACCTTGCCCAGGTGCTCAGGACACCAGTTCAAGGCTCTGCAGCCTCCAAGCTGAGAGTGATTTCTCCACTTCTGCAGCTCTTCTGCAGTGTTTGTATTCCTGAATTGCAGGCAAAATGCGCTGACTTTGCCCAACGCTCTGACTTAAGCTAACACCTCTAAGTTTGCTTTAAATAAGTGGTAACAGAATGAAGCTGGTACCCGTGGAGCAGACAAAGGGGGGAGTATAAGGGAATTGTTTTGTTCTCTTAAGTGCAGCAAAGATTAACTTTAAAATACATATTTTTAAACACATGCAGTCACATCCTTGCAAAGTGAGTATGAAATGTCATGAAACAAAAGCAAGAGTGATTTATACCCAGGATGAACTAAGCCAAAAATGACATATGTATTTTTAGTTAAATTTAGCAGTGTGGTAGAGTTGGTTCTAATGACTGTGCAAATGCATGGCATGAAGAACTGTATTCAGAATGTGGATGCATGTGAATACCACTATGTATCTGTGTATAGTATATGTATGTATGTAAGTATGTCTATATATATACACATATATAGAGATATATGTATGCATGTGTGTATATGTATCCATAAATACACACACACATATATATGATTTTCCTAATAGTGTTCTGACTTATTGACCAGTTATGTGCAAAAATAGTCTTTAAATTATGAAGGTGTTTATGCTGGGGTTAGAAGTCACATAATTCTTATTTCTGTGCTTCATCTGTTTATCCACGCTGGGGTTGTTAACTGTGTTAATAGTCACCTCAGACAGGCACTTCAAGAGCAGCCCAGGGCAGGCAGTGATATTGTACCCATGATTTGAAGCCCTAAAGAAAGAATTCCCAGTATTTCTAAATGATGCGTTTAAGACTTTCTTGGGCCTTTCAGGACATCTGCTCTCCAAAGCTGATCACAGTAGATCATGCAACATATTTCAGGCCTTTTTCTGTCACCTCCTTAATGCTGAGACACAGAACTGCTTGCATTGTCTGTGCCCATGGAAGCTCTCCTGCCTTCTTTAGAGATGTGTAGCTTTTAATGTTGGTGCCAATGAATTGCTCCCCATGAAGAAAATAAAACAGAAAAGGGAAAAGTGCAAGAAGTATTTGAGTCAGCAATGAAGTAGAACAGCACTCATTATTGTGCTTATTTTACTTCTCTGTGTGTCATTATGGGTTTATTAGTGCACGCTTGAAACATATTGTAGAATAGTAACATTTACAATATTGATCTTTTGTTCATCTTTTGTTGCAGAGGTGACTTTTTTGCAAGGGCCTGACTTTTTTCAACCAGTTTGTATTGCCTGTCAAGAATTTTCATGTTGACTCTCGGAAACCTGCTGCAGAGTCTTCCCTGTTTATTATTCAGTCCTGTTTTCTTCATCCTTTAGCAGGTAAGCACATGTTTCTGCAATACTAATTCCAACTGGAAAATGTTCCCAAATTCAGACACCTGGGGAGTTTGTTTTATTGGACTCCATAGGGTTAACATCTCTGCAAAATTTCTACCACAGGAAAATACCTGAATAATAGTGCAGTACTTTGGAGTCTTTAGCATCAGTGCATGTCAGTCTGCATCCATCTAGCTTTAATGCAACTCGAAAAATGTTATGCATGAACTTTGAGTTGGGAATCTATTTACAGCTGAATCAGGATTGTGAGAGAGCAATATAGAAAATTGCTTGAATTGTTGCTGTCTGAGAGGAGCCTCTAAATAACTTCATGTCCTTGAGGAAAAAAGCCCTGAAGAGGAGAGCCAGAGTGGGTGATGGAAAAGCTGGGGTGTCACCCACCACAGCACCCTCAAGCTAAACGAGAGTATTCAGTTACTGTTCAGCAAGATCACAGTCAGTGTTGCAGAAACAGATTTAGCTGCCCTGGCTGGCTGTGCACTAAAGCAACAAGGGATTCTCAAATGACCCATATATGATGG